>JAUCMS010000055.1:14189705-14203899 GCA_032357445.1 Enteromius radiatus
ATCTGATACTCTCATTTTTTCTACTTAAAGTGATAGTCATGATAATAACGTTGTCCACTGATTTTCATTGACGGAAAAACTACCCCCCCCCCCCTTTTTTTTTTAATAAGTTAGTGTTCCACGGAAGAAAGTTCGAAACGCAATATTTATTTTTGGCATGAACTGGCCCTTTAAGAAACATATATATAATTTTATGGTTAACCGTCTGGCTTGTTTCCTTCACTTGGCAGAGTCTACAGCAGGTGCGATAGTTAGTAGATGTTACACCCTTACACGCTATTATTTATAAACACAAGCCACGACAGCAGCCTTCATTTCTCTCCAAGTCTAATCTAAGACTTTAATCTATTTGGCTTAAGAAATATCAACATCTGCACAAAAAAGCATTTTTACTTAGTTTAAGCCTTGTTTGTTTGTTTCTACTTGTTTGAGCTCCACGTTCTCATTATGTCATGCTATTTGAGCCATACAAGCTTGATGTAATTATTGACAGAATTGTCATTTTCGGGTGAACTATCCCTTTAATCATCATTACTAGTGCTGTTCTTGCATTTGAGTTTAAAGGAACACTCCACTATTTAAAAAAAAAAAAATGCTCTCATTTTCAAACTCCCCTTGAGTTAAACAGTTGAGTTTTATCCTTTTCAAATCCATTCAGTCAATCTCTGGGTCTAGCGGTAACACTTTTAACTGTAGCTTAGCATTGATCATTGAATCGGATTAGATCATTAGCATCTCTCTCAAAAAATGACCAAAGAGTTTTGATATTTTTCCTATTTAAAATGCAACTCTACCATGGGTGCAGCAGACGCAATGATATTACGCAGCACCTAAAAATATCATTGCGCCTGCTACACCCATGGTACAGTATAGTACACACTGCATTTAAATTTGTCAGTTCATCTCAGTAGTGCTTAATCCGGTTCTTTACACACACAGTTCAGTAATTTACGGCAGTGACAACCGCATTCTACCGAATTAACTCCCGCAAAATGCAGGCAGTGACGACCGCATTTACAGAAATGTTGTGCAGTGTGTACAGAACTGAGTTTAACAACTGGTTGCTGATGATGATGTCACAGGACTTCCGCCAATGACCGTGTTCCGTCTGGCGGCTAGCTTTTACCTCAAACATTGCAGGATGGAGGATAGAGGTCTAGGGGCAACCCAAACATTACGCTCGAGCGAGAGCAGGTTGTTGAGTAGCAAGGATTTAAAGAGCAGAACTACATAACGACACCTCCGCCGACAGCGGTTTAGTACGGTTTGACGGATGTTATCACGGTTCTTCTGTCAGGTGTTTAGTTTATTTTCAGCAGCTAAGGTAAAACTTGTTAAACTGCTGGCTTCCAATGTTTTTGATAACTACAGTACGTTGCTATGGTTTCCTCTGTCAGTCATCACGGATGCGGGAGTGAGTCTTGTTCCGTACACACATGGAACAATCATTTAGGGGATTCACTCCTGAATTTAAATGTGGTTGTCGCTCCCAAAATGTACAGTGTGTGCGTGACTGATGTAACTATACAAGAAAAGTTTTAAATAGGAAAATATCAAAACTTTTTTGTCATTTTTTTGGAGCGAATCAGTAAAAACCGTCAGTAAAAATAAATAAATGTAACTGATAATCAGCCTATTTCTTTTGAACTACATCACATCTGAATAACAAAAAAATGACCTTCTGAAATGATGCATTGATCATCGCTGGAAAAGATGTATTGTTTCATTTTAAAATCTAATTTTAAAGTCGTGGTGTTAGTTTGGGTGAGGTGAGGGGCATTCGGACGGATGGTGCTGTGTGCCTCTACACTGGGGTACATTGACATGGAGGTGAAATCCGAGAAGCAGGAGGAATTCCAGGGAGGGCAGCTACATCTGCGCACACCATTATCTGCTTCACATAATCTCAACTTTTCAGGTGCAGAAAGACACCAGAAGCGACCCTCATATACCACCCACCTTCTCTAGAAGCTTTGAAAATATAAAGATTCAGTTATAAATCCCAGTGTTTCCTGCTCTAAACGTCCCAGTCTTGGAATTTCCATGAGACATCGGGCTGCAAAGGCTGCTTTACTGGGGCAGGTCGAAAGACGGTATTTGGTTTCGTTCATGCTGTGTCTGCCATTCATACAGAGTCACGAATGCAGTTACAGGAGTTAACGTGTGATCTGAAATCACCTGACGGCTCAGCAGCGTTCGAGACTTGTATGTCAGCATCATTGACTGAACTGTTCACCGTGTTATTTCCGATGAAATTACTTTCTTCTGCTATTTTGTATTCCCTATTGAAACAGGAAGTCGTGCTAGTGTTCTTTTTAAATAAAATGAATACTCTTATTCAGCAAGGCTGTATTAAATTGGATAAAAATGTAAGTGGTACGGGTCAGTACAGTACAGTATGTTTCGGGATGGAGCACCCAGTGGTGAAGTCTAGATTTTTGTAGTGAGTATACTGTAATACAAGACCCCCAGCCTCATACGCAACACCCCTTCAGCACCAGCACTATTCCCATTACAAAATAATATTGTTAAGTAATTTACAGGGGTATTTTGTTTTCTAAATAGATTTTAGGTACATTAAATTCAAAATTGTGTGTGTGTGTATATTAGAATATTTTCTGAAGGATCATGTGACACTAGAGTCATGCTGCTTTGAATTACAGGAATTTTACACAATTCTACCATTATAAAGCTTGAAGGAACCAAGAACTTTTTATTAACTGCTATTTGTCTGAAAGAACAATGTCATATACATCTAGAATGGCTTTAGAGAAGCGAGGGTGACATGAGGTCATTTTCATTTCAACTTTTAGATCTTTTAGAACTTTTCAGCATTTAAACAACTTCACAATTCGCAGTCAGCGACTAAATGCCACAAAACCTCAGTCTCGAGGATTTAACATTTGCAAAGCTGACTATTAGTAACCCAGTGTTGTTGTATGTTTTTAAAGGTGTGTCGGTTCTCGTGGCCCCGAACATCCCTCTTCATGTGGGCATGGAGAGCAGACAGCAGTTCTGTTTGCAGACGCCGTCCAGCATGGAGCGCATGCCGCTGCAGTACACAGTGTGTGTTGGACACAACATTCGAGCCGTCCATCAGGAGTCAATGCAGCAGCTCTCCACAGCCCGACGAGAGCTGCCAAACATGGATGTCTTACGGTACTACAACCTTACCTTTTTTACATTTTTATCTGTAACTTTGCATTTATCGCAATGCAGTAATTTCACCTGTCCAATATCAGAAAAATGTGTTTTTACTTCCGTTATCTGTCATACCAGCGCAGTCGTATATATTGAATGAGGTGGCTAATTTGGACAAATTCATATGATTTTTTGCTAATTCGTACGACTTCACTCGTTGCCAATTCGTATGAATTTGTACGAATGACCTACACCTAACCCCGCCCCTAAACCTACCCGTCACTGGGGTTTAGACAAATCATAGAAATTGTATGAGTGAGGTCGTACGAATTTGTACAAATTAGCACAAATTTTGTGTTGGTCTTACACTGAAGCCGATGTTAGTCTTGCAAGTACTTTAGCAAAGGAAAACTAGGGGTGAAAGAAAATACTGATACATAGTATCGCAATATTTTGTTTGGCAATACTGTATCGATTCTCAAAAACCGAATCGATATTAAAAAAAACTAAAATTATACACGATTCATGGCTGTTGTTTCGTTTTGAGTTCATACCCCATGACTAGATGGCAGTCTTCATCTCTGAACATGAACACTGAAAGGAAATACTAGCATTAGGGCACGCCACTAATGTTAGCACTAATGTAGTTCGCCATCAGTAATGGAGGATGAAAGAATTATTCCCACTTTTCGTTGAGCTTAAGTGTGTCATTGTATGTCACAACTGTAAACTTAAACTGTGAACGGATTTAAATATATATATATACATTTTATACGTATACATTTATCTGAAGAATCCTACAGGCACTGCACAAAAAATGGTTCAAAAACATTGAATGCTACAGGGACAGATTATTGCAGATCCCAGTGTGTTCTGGTTAAACAATTTGTATGTATTTATTTTTTGCATTGTATTTTCTTAATTTATTTTTATTATAATACTAAGCACATTCAAATAAAGTGTTACCATTTTTAGTCATTTAATGAAAATTAGAAATGTTTTCTTGGTGACTAGTTGATACAATAAATTCAGTATGGTTTATATTTAATTTTTATTTTGTTAATACATTTTTATTCCAAGGTTTTAGTCAATATTACCCTGATGTGTTGGTGTGCGTTTATTAAAAAGACTGCTCTAAAAAATGCAATATTTCTCTAAAGGCTGCCTTTCTGGAAGTTTGTAGCAAATGTGGACTCGGGGGCCAAGCTGGAGCGCGAGCTGAGGACCTTCTCAAACCGGCTGAAGCGGCATCACCTCGGGGAGGGAGTCATCAGCCTCGACGAACATTCCACTGCTCTCCTCGCCAACATGGTGGGTCACCAGCCTTATGCTCATCAAAGCTGCATTTATTTAAACAAAAATACACAAACAGTGATATTGTGAAATATCATCACAATATACGCTCCAATGTAATTCATTCCTGTGATGCAAAACTGAATTTTCAGCCTCATTTCTCCTATACTCCAATAATAATAATAACAACAACAATCATCTTAAAGCCTCAAATTAAGTAGCTTGTAGATTTAGAAATACTAATAACAACAATGAACAAAAAAGCTGAAGTGATTCAGTACAAGTATATTCCCCGTCTCTGACCTTCAGTGATCTGTTTAATCTCCGGCCGTCAGCGGCTCGGCTCTGCACCTGTTGTAGCTCCGGGCCTTCAGGCCTTCATTTTCTGCCTCAACACCCCACCGGCTCGCACAGCCCACAGAGCCAACTGGACTGCTTCTTTTGCATGTACATGCTGAAAAGAATCATCATTTTTTTTTTATGGTTTATGTTTATTTTTATGTATGGTTGTTTACAAATATGTGCAACAACTGAGTAGCAGGTATATTACGGTTTACTATAAGCGTTAAAAATGTTATTAACTAAAATAATGTAAATGTGTATTGAAATGGAATTCAAAAACCAAAAAAAATTAAATCAGCTAGTCGAAAAGGCCATATTTGTCATAACACTAAAATAACTAAAACTAATAAATAAACATAAAAAAATACTATAGACATATATAAAACTAAAAATAGAATAATGCAGGGTTATTATCGACTAAAACTTGATGGTTTTAGATTCAGTAAACCCTGTGTGATGCTTTTTTCCCAGATCTTGTAATAAAAAAAATAGTGATACATTAACAAAACAACTACATTAAAATAAAACTAAATATTAAAAAAGATGAGAAAATAATATTTTTAATTTTGCTAGCTGACAGGCATTTCTTATTTTTGTTTGTTGAAGTACATCTAAATTAATTAAAAATTAAAAATTTGCCAAAAAAGCAATAATTGTTTATAAATTATACTAAAATAATTAACTATGTATTCAAAAAAATGAGTTAATCATACTATATGAAGTGTCTCCAAAGGATTATACTTTTGTTTTTCACAGAAATATAGCAGTGTGGATAATTGGTTTAATTAAATGACAGAATGGGAAAGAGAGTGATTTTATTCATTGCTTTTTTTTCTTTTTTTTTTAAAGAAATGAATATGAACTTTACAATTCACCTAAGCATTTATTGGCATTTATCACATTTTTAATTTTTAAGTTTTACATGGTTTTGAAAAACTTGAATGTCTCCTCTTTAATGACTCTAATGAGTCTAAAACGGTCATGTGGTGTAACCATGAAATTAAAAGTAACAACATGTTATCCTTACACCAGTACATTGAAATTTTCCGGATTGTTTTAAAATATTTTCAAGGTATATAAAAAATAAAATAAATTAATAATGAATAAAAATCATTAGTTTTCAGGAAGCTGCACCACATAACATTTTACAACCCGAACAACTGTGAGTCACCAGAAAAACATGAATATGAATAACAGTCAAAAGTCAGTTTTAACTCTTACAATTCACCTCAGCATTCGAGCAGCGTCTGGAATTATATAAAGTGCATTCAAATCTGATTTAGATCCTTCTTAGGTGTTTAACACTGTGCATATGTAACATTTTGTACTAAAAAGTCTTTGTTTAATCAGATTGTGAACGGTAATTACCGATTTCTAAAAGATAATTCGCCAAACTATTTTGATCTACGCACTTTGTGGAAAAAACCCAGTTTAAACGAACAGTTCACTCAAAAGAGAACGCCATTGTTTCAATCGACAGTTACTCGTTTTGTACCAAACCTGACTTTCCCTCTTAATTTCCATGTGGTTTGCTGGTGAGGTTTCTGAAGGACTCATTATAAACACAAACACAGGCCAGGGTCTGGCAGATCGTGTTTTGTTTCGATACGGAGGTACATCTCAGGCAGAGTTACCTCGGGAACACTGTGTTCAAGTAGAAACGTCTCACATTAAAAGCCACCAGCTGGCCTGTTAAGTTCATTCTGACAGAACAAAACAGTCCGAGCTGCTCGGTGGACATGAAAGGCTTCATTTTTTTAAGCGGATTTGCAGCCGGTGAGGAGAGGTCATGACCTGATCCCCTGAGAGAAAGACACACATCTCTGGTTCACTGAAAAGCCAGCAGGGAACTGGTTTTGTTGAGGAGACTGATGTGCTGTACCAGTACGGGCCATCTATGTACATTTGAATTTTCCGGACTGATGTAAAATATTTTCAAGGTATATAAAAAAAAAAAAAAAAATTGATAAATATAATTCGCTTTCAGGAAATTTTACAACCCGAACAACTGTGATTCACCACAAAGATTCATATTTTCTGATATTATAAGAAACTTGTATGTTGGTTGCACCAAATGACTTGGAATCAGCAAAGGTTTTCATATATTAATAATCACTGAATCAGTTTGCGATTGTATTTTTTCTAAGAAAGAATAATTATATAATATATAATCATTGTTATTATTATTATTAATTAATTAATTAATTAATAATTATTACAGTTTATTATGATATTAGGACAGTTATCACCCTGATATATCTGAATTTGTGCCCCCAAAATACATTTAAATTCAGAAAATGTTAAGATAACAAATTATTTTAATTAATATATATATATATATATATATATATATAACAAAAAATAAACATATTTGCCCTTCATGTTGTTTGTTTGTCCATCAAATAAAAACAGACATCTGTATTGGCCAGACAAAAATATAATCTGTGCATACCTAAGAGTTTCCAATTTTAGACGGTCTTGATTTATTGTTTATATGAACTCGTTATGTTTTATGACTCACAAGCTGGTTTAAATTTTGTAACTAATCAGGACATTATTCTTAGGCAAGCATGCTTGATTGATCTCAAAGCGGTATAAATAACACTGAGCCGTTCGCTTCACAGCTAAATTCCTCCAGAAAGATCAGAGGCAGGTGAAAGAGAAAAAAAAGCCAACTTTCTGCCAAGAAAAGAATGTTCTCTATGTCTGAAATATTTAAAAGGCTTATCAGAACATTAACGTCAATGTAATGCTGACTACAGCCCTCCTATTACAATAACTCATGACTTTGCTCTTTTCATTTGTTTTTCTTTTTCATATTTGTTCCTTTTTTCGTACGACACATTTACGCTTACATTTTGCTATGTTACAATAGCTACTATATTGTATGTATTGGAAAACAGGCTATATGCTCAAATTAAAAATCTAAATGTTTGATTATGACCTAAAAGAACTAAAATAGCTGGGGCATTTATAACAAAAATGTCATAACACCCACAATGAAGCATAATTCTGATACATGCACCACACTTTCTCCTATCCCTGAATAAAAGTGCAGTGGAAAACCTTCCCTTGTGCGACAGTCATATGAAACTCCAATTGGGAAACAATCCCAATGCAGATTTTTTTTCTTCCCATTTTAGCCTGAAATAACACCGTCATAAGCGGAACCAACAGCTTGACTTGGAATGAGTTTGGTTATAAACACACTTGCCAGTTTTCGCTATTTATTGCACAGATTCCTCATAAGCACGGCGTTCGGCATGCCTGTACGATATGATTAATATAAATGACATTATTGTTATATTTTCTCAGACGCCGTGGCTCTGTTAGCGACTGTCATGGTAGAAACATTAATAGGGGCTGAGGTATTATTTTCAGTGATGGTAAAACAATAATATTTTCCCTACTGTTAAAATAATCAACAAAATATGAATTCTGAGACGTTAACGCCGACGGCTGCCATTGTCTGTAATATCTGACAGCTGTGTGTGTTGAAATGGTGAATTTGTTAAAGTAATAGTTCACCCAAAAACGATTTATTTATTATTATTTCAGGAGAGAAATATGCACAGACCAAGAACTGTTTAGCGGAAATCAGTCCAAAACAGCTCTAAACAAATATATTGACGCAACAGACAACAGGAGATTGGATTATGGCTTTGTAGTTTGGCTAGAAGTGATGGTTTAAAGTTGAACATCTTAATATTAGTACAGTATTTTATTCTGACGGCACCCATTCACTTGGTGAGCTAGAGATGCCAAATTTCTCCTAATGTGTATATCTTTAAATACCATTTGTAGTCTTTTCTTCCAGTGATGTTTTCAGTAAACAAAATACCAAGAGTAAAGAAAGATTTTATGCATAAAGCAGAACTTCAATCATTATCAATCATCCCGAAATTCAACAGGACTCAGATTTTGCTATGTAAATGCTTTACTAAATTTCTCATTAAAAAGGGGAGGGACATAAATCTGCCCTCACACAATCACCATAACATATTACAAAATAAATGTACAATTAAGTGAACATTGTACTTAGCGCTTTATTTATTGAAATCCTAGCCTTTCGAGGTTTAATATCATATTAGCCTGCTTTTCTTTCTTCAAATTTAAGACCTCTTAAATTGATAGTAAAGACGTTTGTTATGCCACGTTTGTTATGTCATTTTTTAGGACCAAAGATCTACTGTAATAAAAACGTTTTATATGCCATGTGGTTCATTTGTTCACTGCTTTTTAGAAACACTGCTGAATTAAATTCTAAACCTTATAAGAGATATGAGAAATTTATATTTATATTACATTTTTTATACAGAAAAAAAAAAAGAAGTTTTTTTCATACTTAAAAATATACAGCTGCATTCATTAATATTTCATATCTGGGTATCAGAAAACCCTTGAGAATAAAGAATATGTTGCAATATCAAGGTTAAAACAGGTTTGACTGTTTAGTCAAACAACAACAAACTATCTTTGCTAATGATGTTTTGCCTTTCTAGGACCATAGCTACCTCAATAGCAAGAAAAGGACGTCTAAGAGACAGACGAGGGACCTCCCTTTTGTAAAGCTTCTAAACATTTCCATCACCCTGTCTCCGTACCTGAGCGTGGACTCGCAGCACTTCCAGACCTCCATTCAAGAAAGCATCGAAGACTACTGGTTGAGTCTGCCCTCAGGACCACAGGGCCGGCCGGTAAGACCCCTGGAGCGCTTGTCACTGCATCTGTTTCGTTTTAAAGTTTTTTTATTTCAATATCTATATAGTTTTAATTAATTGTGATTTAGTTATTTTAGTACTTCATCTTTGTTACGTGTATTGTTGGTATTTCCCCATGTGCTCTTTGTTTTCTCCCCGTGACCCAGTTTATGTTAATTAGTTATTCGTGTCAGGTGTGTTCGGCTCGTGATTGTCTGCCCTTTATAAGTTGGTTCCTGTCTTTCTGTGATCGTCTATGTCTTGCCTGAGCACCAGCGTGACAATCTTAAAGGAAACATTTTGTTTTATTTTATCTTATGTCACTTAATATATTACTTTTATAGTTTTAGTTTTCTTGAAAATAAAGTTTTCAGTATTATTAAATCATTTTATCAGGTTAAATGTCATTAATTTAAAAAAAATAAATAGAAAATTTGAATATTCTTATGGTTTAAATTTGTGATATCTGTCACAAATTTCTAAAAATGTGTGAAATGTATGAAAATATGAAAGATGTTTATACTCGTATATATTAAAGGTGTAAGGAAAGCACTGTTATTACTTGATAGTCAGAGTACATCGTATTTTTCCAAATTTGACAACACTTCAGAAAAGGGAACACTTATTCACTGTTAACTGTGACTTCTCCCTCAGTAAACTGCTCCTTATTAATAGTGCGGTAGTTGTTAAGTTTAGGTATTGGTTTGATTAGGCCATGTAGAATAAGGCATTAATATGTGCTTAATTACTAATACATTTGCTAATATTCTAGTAATTTGAAGTGCTACTGTGCTACCCTATACTTTTCTTGAAAAAGTTTCTTCAAAGCCTTATGAAACCGATGTTATCTTCACATTTTGAACTTTCCTATTCTTTTTCATTGATTACTCTTGGATGAGTGCCTGCATTACTATTATTTACTTTTTATTTTTACGTGATTTCTCTTTCGTAAGGTGCCTCTGTTGACGCAGTGGAAAGGAAAGTACAGCGTGAAGCTCAACATCACCAACCCAGAAGCCACAAATTGGTTCCTGGACAAAGTGGACAGCTTACATAGCCATTTGGGCATGGAGTATGTCATCCTGGAAGGCGGTGAGGGAAACCCTTTCAAGGAACAGGCCCTGCGCCCCCCTCTGGCATGGGTTGGGGATGAATACATCAGACTCCTGGCTGACCTGGCAGAGAGGATAGGGGAAAATACCATTGTGACCTCGGGAACAAGGTATTTGGTGGAATGGTTTAAATAACCCCAATTAATTGCTGTGATTTTGCCAAGTAGCACACATGGATCGACATCCTTGTAAGGTTTTAGGTTAGAGTCATGGCTGGGATTGGGATTTTCAGGTAGTTTGGTAAATGTGTTTGAGCGGAACGTTGTTCAAGGATCAACTGAAGATGACAATCCAATCCAATAATTTGCCGCATTTGGCAAAATCATGACCAACCTACAACTTTGGGAACAATTGACAGACTTTGTTCAGGCAGGGAACCGAAATCCAAAATCTGTTCTTGGCATGTCCGACTCAAATCTGTTGTCTGAACCTCCAAACAAAATACACCAAATCTGATTTTCTTTACAAATCTGATCCAAACCACATGCATGCATGTGATTTAAAATCGATTGAACTCTTTCCCCTCCATTTTCTGTGTTTTCGCTGTTGTATAGTAGGAGGTGCTATTACACATCTTCTGATAAGTACTAAACATCTGGATCAAAACATGGTGAAGAAGACGTAGAACCAATTGATCACACGTAAACAGATGTGTATGTAAAATAACATGATCATCAAGCATTAAACAGAAGTGGTTTAGTCATCCAATCCATTTTTCTTAGCTTTTTGTTCGAAGTGTTGCTTTTTTTTTGTGAAACTTGCTCATATTCAAGAGCTAGAATAAAAGCAGAAGCTCTTTTATTTCTTTTGACTTGTTGTGAGTTCTGGGGGCCATACAAGGATTGCAAAAATAATCAAAATCATCTCTTATCAGCACTGTGTATATACGGTGTGTAGCAAGAGGCACAATTTCCAGTTTCAAACTTCTTGTTGTTGTTGTAGAAGACTTTTTACATTGTTCTGTCATTTTCATGGCAAGATACTGATATCAGTTTGAACAATTCGACCCAAAAAGTCAAGCAGACAGTCACTCGTTTGAAAAAAAAGTTCCCATGATAAAAAAGTAATTGGATTTGAAAAAAACTAATTGCAATTGTGTTGAAGGAATAGTTTTTTAGCGGGCTGATTGTTTGTGCACAGGTCCAGCCACAAAGCGCTCTTCATCCGTATGAGTGCGCTGCAGTCAGACTGGAGTTACTCCGGCCTCAAGGGCATCATTCCATCCCTGCTGCATCACAGTCTTCTGGGATATCATTTCTTCATTCCTGATGCAGTAGGTAATACCTGCCCACACATACATAAATACACTTGTACTTCTTGGGAAAATGCATGTCGTTGATAAAGACAATACAATTTCATCAGCTGTCCTGGCACACAGTTGTTCAGTACACAGTATATGAATAAATCTCCTAAAATATGTCCAGGATATTCCCAGGTCACATTTGACCAGTTAATCAAAAGGGGGAAAATTTAGCCTGTTTTAGGACAATTAGATTTCTTACTTAATTGCATTGTTTTTTGTTGGACACATTTTCCTCAAATTACTGTAATAATGCATCACATTTTACATTAAATATTTTATTTTATGTGTTAAATATATTGACTTGGATTATAAAAATCTTTCTGAAACTGAACAGCGGTGTTGGGGAAAGTTACTTTTAAAATTAATGCATTACAATATTGCGTTACTCTCTAAAAAAAGTAACTAATTACGTTAGTTACTTTTTATGGAAAGTAATGCATTACATTACTTTTGTGTTACTTTTGCGTTACTTTCATGTTACTTTTTTAAATGTGGGCAAAACTTGAGTGTTTGTAATGTAAAAGCACACCAAAAAGCTTCACGAATAAACCTCAGGCTGAAGAAAAAGTAAATTCACTACTGTAAAGTTGAAAAGTTCAATACTCTTCAACAATAAAAAACACAATGAAGCAACATGGAGTCAGGAGACCTGTCAGTCAATAAATAAGAAAACAAAGTAACTATATAATATTACTCTAAAATTAAAAAGTAATGCGTTACTTTACAGGTTACTTGGAAAAATTAATATTATTATGTAATGCGTTACCCCGAACACTACTGAAGAGTTTATTGATCTTTTAGCCAAACTCAAACCAAAAATGTTTGCATATGTGTATCATATTTGATAAATCGGGCTATTATGGCTCATGTAGTGTGAAAGAGAAAATATGGAAGTCGTATTTATAAAACAATACACATTTCTTGACATGCGAATGCATCTGTGGGACTGTCAATTGCAGGAGGTTCTCTCTCTACCGAACTGGTTACCGATGACGAGCTCTTCGTTCGCTGGCTGGGAATTGCAGCCTTTCTTCCTGTCATCAGCTTCCAGACACCTCCGTGGGTCTTTGAGAAGGAATGGGTGAGTGCCACAAGGGTGGGTCCTCGGCCCCATTCGGGTTTTAGCTTTCACTTCAGTTCCTTTTCCGTTGTGGTCAGAAAATAGGGAATACGTTTGAGCCAAGTGGGTCATACAATAAGAAAGACTGAAGAAACCAAAACTGGGTGCAATTTGTTGGCCATTGAGAGTTAAATGCCTCAGAATTAAAGACGGTTTCTATTACACTCCTAACATAACATCGGAAACATAATAGTCATTCGCTCCATGGTGTACCATGAGAATGTCCTCCTCGAAATACTACCTAAATACACAGCAGACTATCCAGTCCCGAGCACTGATACGTTTGAGCCCTAAGAGCCCAGTTTGAGTTTAGGGCCGGCACAGAGCTTCCTCCAGGTGGCCGTTTTTCTTGCATTTCATGGTATAATTGCTTGGATTTTCCCCAACATCACCTGTGGTTAAGGGTCCATCTGGTCTGCATTAGCGTCTCTTTTAAATTTATGACTCTCAATCTCAACTGTAACGAGAACCGCTTCACCAGGAATGATGATGAATCGCTGGATAAGAGAAAAAGAAAATGACAGGTTTCATTAGTGATTTGACTTGTATTTTTTGCTTTTTTCCTAATCTCTGGTAGGAGTAGATCGTTCAATGGTTTTCGTTGCTAGAAATGATCAAATAGCAGGAAGTTGATGGACAGGGTTTTTTTTTCTCTTGGGAGGTTGCAGTATTTTTATATGTGGCTTATTTCCAAGATAACATGTTTGAGTTTATTGTGGGCTTGTTCTTATCTGTTTGTTTGTTAGTAAGATCTGGCAACACTAATGAGTCTGACATACCCTGTGATTTCTTGTACTGCACAAGAAGAAAATATTCGAAAACACGTTTAAATACGTCAGCTAGTTGTTCAGTTTCGTTTCTACACACACTGCATTGAATTTACGTAAATGCGTTTACCACAAAGTAAAGAGTTTTTCAGGAATACATTTTTTCGTAGGATATGACTATCACTGCCATAACTTTATTAAGCTGTGTGCATACAGAACAGAATTAAAAACTATAATGCTGAAGCTTTCAGGCTTCATAAAGGACAAACAAAAGTCATATATGATAATATATATGTGTATATATGCTGCATAAATGCGTAAATATGCTGCATATATGCATATATATGCACATATATGATCATATATTGGCTGCATATATGCATATATATATGCACACATATGATAATATATACGCT
>JAUCMS010000055.1:14204145-14218831 GCA_032357445.1 Enteromius radiatus
TGTAAATACTGTTGTGAGAAATGCACCAAAGCGACTGAGAAAAACTGTAATTTTAATAACTTTTTTGTGGAGGCAGTCGTGGTCTAATGGATAGGGAGTTGGACTTGGAACCCAATGGTCTCACTGCTGTGTGTGTGCACTTGGATGGGTTAAAAATAATTTTTATATATTTTAATAATTTTACTAATATATAGGTAAACATATAGGTGAACATATAGGTCAACCTATATAGGTACACGTATACACGTATATATGTATATATAATATAGGAAAACGGCCAATTTTATATGTGTCACATATATTAAAAACCTATATCAAAACATATATGTTTATATAGCTTTTTTCCGTGTGGGTCTGCATGGAAAAAAGTCGTAACATGTTCTCATTTTGTGTTTCTGAGGAAAAAAGGTTTGGAACGACACAATGGTGAATAAATGATGACAGAATTTTTGGGTGAATTATCCCTTTAATAACTCGATCTATTTGAACAGTGAGAAAATAGTATTGGAACATTTGTTGGTTTTGATCTTGGCTCGTGGATATCATCTGGACAGTCTTAACCCTCTTAAATCATAGTTCATTAGTATTAATATTAAATGTGTTGATCATACTGAAAGGCTTTACTTGCTGTGATTTTCCATTCTCTTTGGATTATTGCCTTCTGCCGACTGTGTGTGTGTGTGTGCATACAAGCTTTTGTGTGATTACACAACACTCATTTGAGACCCAATGACTATATTGGGTCTAAATGCGAGGAAAAGGGGAATGGAAGCCGCAGGCCTGTTTTCTTCATTTAAAATTAGGCCGAACTCAGGCAGTTATTCAAAATTCATCTCATGAAACTTTTTTTTTCATCTAAAGAATAAATTTTTTATGAACGTGGTTTTGCTTTGTTTCCGCCACCAGAGGCTGGCTAGGATGTTAACTGAAGGATGTGACCTCTCGAGGAATGTTAGTAACGAACCACAGCAGAACTAGACGAGAAGAGTGTTGAACAAAAACTCACATCCTCTTTCATACAAGTTTTATTAAGTGTTCACCGACAGTTTCACTTCCTTCCTAGGTCCTAAACCTCACCAAATTCTACGTTGCCAAGCACCATGACTTTGTCGTTCCTTTGATACTGAAATACACAGAGGAATGGCAAGATACCGGAAACCCCATCTACAGGCCGCTGTGGTGGCTCAGTCCAAACGACCCGAACACGTTTACCATTGATGATGAGTTCCTCATTGGAAATGAGGTAAGCTGCTCATAGAAAGGGAAGATGTGCAAGTCACTTTTTTTCAACTAATTGGCCCATTTAGGAGTAACTTGAGCTTAAGTTCCCTCCTCGAAGACACGGTGACTGTGATTTTACCAAGTAGGACATATTCCTGAATCATTTGTTGGTTTTGAAACAATATAGGCCAAACCTCCAGCCCTAACCTGAAATCAGTAGATTATATGTTTTCAGGGTTGATTTCGACAATTAAAGTTCTGACGAGATGTTAGTTAATGAAGGGTTTTCAAAGCCAGAATTTCAGCCCTCTTTCCCGCAAACTCTGTGCTTATAATGAGGAAATTCCCACAAACATTTACTCACTATAGCAATGTGGGTCAATGATTCGAAATCTCTCTGAGGTTGTTTGTTTCTTTTGCTGTTGTGTGTACGGTAAGCTTTTGCGCAACAAAAATGACCCCATAGCACCACCTAGCACGTAAAGCCCAAAGTATAAATCAATGCTTTTTTTACATGAATCACCGAGCTGGTTTTGTTACAAAAACCTGGCAACCCTGGCGTATACATACAGTTGACGTGTAGCCTTTCATAGTATATTATATGCGTTCTAGAAAACTTTAAATTTTAACTTAACTTTAGAACTTAGGTTGCATAACTCTAGTCAGTCCAGGTGTCTGTTGTTGTTGTTGTTGTTGTTGCAGTTGTTCTATTGTTTTTATTCCATTTCTTAAGTTTAGTATTTCCTGTGAAACAGCATCTCGTGTTGCCACCTTGTGGAACTACTGATTAGTGCAAAACCTCAAATTCAAATGTGTGACCTGTGCATACAAAGTATGCATGGTTATAAAAATTGAGTGGTGCACGTAGTATGCATCCAACCTGTCCTCCAACCAATACGCCGTATATGTCGTTTGTTCAAATCCCTGAAATACGACCCATCATAGCGTATTTTACGGCAGTAGAACATTTTTATTTTCATGTTTTGCACTCTTTTATCTGTGACACATTTCAGGTTTTGTGTAGCTCAGTTGGTAGCGTATTGCGTTAAATGGTGATATGCGATCATGGGTTCGATCGCAGTGAACACACATGCTCAGAAAATGTATATGCACTATAAACCATAGTTTTGCCTTACTTCTGTAAGGGGTATGTTTAGGAGTGGGTTAGATGTGGTCATTCGTATGAATTATCTAGTAAAATATGTACAAATTACCGTGAGATTTGTGTAAAAAGTCCACACACTGCATTTAAACAAAACACGCGTTTTCATTGGTAATGACAGTCATGCGTCGACAGACGTCAACTAACGACTGCTCTGGTGACAAACTTATTATCAAACATTTTTGCAGGTATCAGACTATAAATATTATTAAGAACCTCATGTATTACATTCCTTAAATAGCAGTTGTCGCCTTGTTGTTACTGAAACCAAATTTAAATTTGCCTCTCACTGTATACTTGAAGTTTGAAGTTTTTTTCTTATGTTTTTGTAGGTCCTTGTTGCTCCGGTAACTGAAAAAGGAGCTTTACAAAGAGACATATACCTCCCGGAGAGTGAATTTCAGTGGCAGGACACTAACAATGCTCAAGTGTTTGACGGAGGGACGTTTCTGGAAAGTTACCCGGTCGGCCTTGGGGACGTGGCGGTTTTTGTACGATGGAGATCCTGAGGCTTATTTACCACTTTTTTTCTATGTTTTAAATTTTCACTTGTGCTGATCTCAAATTGCACTTTCCATAAAGACCATTATCTGATCATTTGCACTTTAAAAATCAAAGTGGTTTATATTTTCTCATGATTTTTAGATCTCTCTTGTTTTCTCCGCTACTTGTTTTGTTAATTCATACTTTTTTTTTTTTTTTTTTGACTTTTTTCTTCATTATGCAGTTTACATAGATTCTCACAGCCTCTTAAATTTTTATCATGATATGGAGCTAGAAATCAAAGCTTTTGCTTAAGAACAATCAATGGAATTTTATGAAGACCAAACAATCGAAAACAAATTGCAAAATTGAGAAAGACTCTACAAGGAAAAACCAATGCGCTAAATAGATGAAGATGAAAATACAAGTAAACATCACTCATCTCATCTCAGCAGGGTTTTTACTTGAACTTTGTTGAATATTTGCTGTAGTTTTGTAATGTTTTACCTGTACCTCAAGTTCTCATGGTGTTTTTGACGTATATTTTTCGTCATGAACTGTGAGAGAAGCACTTACTGATAGAGAAGACTGAAACTAAGGGCTTTTAGAGTGAATGGCACAACTATTGTTGTCTACAAAACAAGAATATCGAAGATCAATCATTAGTAGTAGAATATGAGCCATTGTTAAGCAACATTTTCATAGCTGTACAGTCTTAGTTGAAATGCAACACAAAACAAAGGACAAATTGTTATGGAGAGATATTGATATTATGCTGATTTTAATAATTGTTTGTTTAGCTTCTTACATTTGACCAGATTAACCAATATGGTATTTCTAGATCTTAAGTAATTCATATGACATTATTCAAGGTAGAATTAGAGTTTTGTATTTATATCAATTCAGACTAAACTTGATCATTCATTACCTTAACTTTAGAAAAACTTTGATGACTGTAGTGGCATTTGTACATTTTGTCCCATGAAATGTAGTTAGTAGTTGTTATAAAGCTGAATTCCGCTGTTACAAATGATTTGAGATTACGGATGTAGATTTTTCACAACCTGAGGGCAACAATTGTCCTGTAGAATTGTGGTTTAACGAGTCTGGGCAAAACACAGATAATTTGCTTTGATTTGATGTATGGCAAGCTGTTTTAACATTAATCTAAAACATATTAGTATCTAGTTTCATGCTTGTTTTTTAGCTGCTAATTTCTATTCCATCAGATACTAATACTTATTCATTAGATTATAGTGTAAATTAAAATAAAAGAGTAGTAAAAGTTTTATTTAACTAGTAATGTTTTTGATTGAACTCTACGGTGGCATTTCTGACTAGTCATAACATATGATGATTAAAAAAAGTAGTTGTGACAGTAACAGTTACAAAAGATGTGTCTAATAAATGCTTACCAGTAAAATGTAAAAAGATACTAGTCGCTATTACTCAGAACTGAATAGTTCATATCTGAATGAAAGATTGGTACAATTTTGAATTGTGTTTCTAGTAACTGTAGAATAGTAACTGGTTACTACTGAAATATGTTCTAATATTTAATGAAAAAGAACTATTATCTTTAAAAGGTTACTAGTAACTAATAGGCACTAGTCAATGGTAAACTGTTTTTGATTGCATTACTAGTAACAGCAGTGATTAGGATTGAAATAAGAACTAGTATCTAACTAGTGTCTTTTAAAAAAGTTGCTACCTAAAGAATAAGCATAGGATCTAATGATAAATAAGAACCAGTATCTAGTTACTAGTACCAAATTAATAAGCACTAGTCAATGGTAAAAACTTGAAATGTGTTACTAGTAACAGTAGAATAGTTATTCGTTATGATTAAAATCATTACTAGTATTTAAAGAATACTTACTAGTATTTATAAAAGGTTACTAGCACCTCTAAGTACTGTTAACTAATAAATAGCACTAGCAGCTAATGAATAAACACTAGTAACTAAAGAATAAGCTCTAGTTGCTAATGAATGAGCACTAGTAGTTTATGAATAAGCAACTAGTAGCTGAAAAATAACTAATAGCGAAATAGCTAAAGAATAAGTACTAGTACTTAATGAAATAGATAGTGCTTACTAAAATAATAAGTACTAGTAGCATTAAAATAGATGTGTTTTAGGGGTTAGATGTTAATATGGCTTGCCATATATGCTGCTACTTTCACTCTCATGCCTTGACAAGGTCCAAACTTGGAGTATTGGTCCCCGTGCTAAAACACTAAATCACAATCACCGCCGTGTGAATCTACAGTGCAGAGAGAGAACGAGAACTTGATCAGTATCACCTGATCCGTGTGGCCTACTGGGAATGTCCTCTTAATCCTCACTGTGATTTTGAATGTTTACTGTATCTGCAGGTTTCTCAGGTCAACGATATCAAATCCAAGAGAAAGAAAACGTCTTACGCCCCAGCACACTGTTCATGTCTTAATCTCTTGATGCTCTTTTCATTTGAGCATTTACAGAGAGGCTAATTGTGATGATCTTATGCAGAGTGGTGTTTCGGGAGCCTTTTTTTGCTTGTATTTTATATTAAAATGCTGCGCTATGAAAACAATATGCTGAAATGTTCCCTGCTGAGCAATTTTCGATTCATTATTATTTTGTTTAGGAATCAGGTGCCACAAGCCAATCAGCAATATGCATATATAATATGACTGTGCCATTTTCTGTCTTCTGTCAATCTGAAAAATAGAAATGTCAATCTGCAATAAAGTTTACATTTTGTTACCATAGGAACCCATTGTTTGAAATCTTGCTTGGTGACTAAAATAAAAAAAAATTAAAAGAAGCAAATAAGGCATAAAGAAAAAAAGTTTTTATGTTCAGATTCTATAAATTTGCAAGGGGTAAATAAATAATTATTATAGATGTTTTTATCAAATTATTATATATATAAAAATATTTACACATAGAATAATGGGAATTAATAGCATTGATAAATTATGTTAGTAATAATGAGCTTAAATGTTCTGAAAATGTCACATAAAAGGCTACATTGCTGAATCAAATATAATTTCTTAATTTCCTCTTTGATTTTGAACTTTAAGCGTAAATACTTTCCTACTGTTTGCATAATATAGGTATACAGTTATGTGTAGACTGCATGGAAATAGAAATACATTCATCTGTGGATGTGAGCTGTTTGACAGGGTGTTGGAATTCCCACCTTTGTCATTGTAGAAGCAGCCACCATCTAAGACCCTTCAATAAATTGAAGCCTATATAGTTTTATTGCTTGTGTGTAAGTGAGCATCCATGCTCTCACAGTATCAGTGGCTCTGCTGACGATGAAAACCTGCACTAATTCCACTTAAACCCAATAAGAATTATTTATAGTAGCAGAAAGCATGCAAATGGAATCATATGGAAAACACATTCAGGGGCCCCAACCTTACCTTACACTGGCCCTATTCCATTACAGGCTTTTCTGGAGCCATGCACACACACACACACACACACACACACACAAAAACAATTATATATTTATTTTATAAAATAGTATATATTGTTTGATTATCACAGTACTGAATGCAGTTATGTAATGCAATAATGTGTGATTTAGAAATGTCTGCGTAAAAAAACAAACAAAAAAAAAATTTCTGAGCCACTATTATTTAATTTTAATATTATAATTTAATGATAACTACATTATCAATGAAGGTATAGGAAATTCCACCAATCAGAGAGTCACAGTGAGTGAAGCTTTCCAAAATAGATGCTTTAGAGGAGGAAAAATTGTATTTGCACTTCTCAGAAAGATCAATCAACCTTTGGGTGGCTTCTAGTTATTACAGGAAAAGCTATTTTAAAGTACAAATTTCACCTTTAACCCTTTAAATGTCACCCCCCGTTTTTGACCATATACGTGAAAGTGCACTATCCAAACGAATTTCTATAATTCACTAATATTTGGATACAGTCCTACGGTTGAATTATTTTCAAGAACATTTTGTAAGACAATCTGCAGATTATTCCCCAAGTGAAATCATTAAAAAAAAGTATCAAAAAGTTATTAAGTTTAAATTTACTGCAATAAATGCACTGTACTGATTTGTATTTTTCATATAAAATAAGTACTTTATAAAATATTTAAAATTAAAGCCATATGTCTAAATAAGTTATATTGCGTATATTTTGAGTTGATACTAAAATGTTTCCTGTGAGATTTTACTTACGGCATTATACCAACAACAGGAACCAGCTGCCATCCAAACTCCATTCATTTTTAAAGCAATTTGCACAAATGTCTACATTTTTGCATCATATTGCTTACATCACAAAATATATATTTTTTTAATTCTAAAAGACTGTAACACATTTTGTAAAATGGCACTTGACTCCACCCACTGACTATTACCATTTCCATGATAACGCAATGTCTGATTTCAAAATGTTTTTTGCAGGATGTATTTTGGGGGTTTTAAGCTTTCAAATCATATATAATCTCGGCTCCACCGAGAACAATAACAAACAGTAACACTATACGCTGCTGTTTTGTCGTTTGCCAAAATTTTTGACATCTTTAAAGCAGGATGGATTCTGATTGGCTGCCAATGCTTTAAAAAATCATTATGAAAGTGATTCCAGCCACATCATTTGTCTGTTCAGTTATTGGTGTGGACTCTGCTCTGTTGTTATCGTTATAGTTTATGTTCTTGGAGCGAACAGGCCTGTTAAAAATAAGGTGGATAGAGGACTGTTATCTTCATTCCACGTCATGACTCTTCACAAAACACTATTTATTTCGTAACGTGTAATACTTTTTAAATGTGTGTGTGTGTGTGGGTGGGTGGGGGGTATGTTTACAGTAGGTGTAGGTTCGGAGTAGGGCGATAGAACATATGGTTTGTACAGTATAAAAAACATTTCAGTGTTCCCACAAGGATAGTAAACCTGACGCGTATGTGTGTGTGTGTGTGTGTGTGAATGTACAACATCCCCATCTCCAAGTTGAAAGTGTTGATGGGGGTCTTGGCAGACAAGAACGCAACCTCCGAAATACAAGCTGCAGCGGAAATGAGTCTTCATTGGGAATACCACTGTAAAGAAAATGTGTGCACTTCCTGTTTTGCCCTTCTGAGATATCTGTCACCTTGCAATGGTTTTAAGGGTCTGCCTGATATATCCGAGGACCAAACAGAATCACTCCCTCTGGAGTCTGTCTATGCCTGATATATGTACCATAATAGGACTGCTTCTACACTATTGGTTGACCTTTTGTAAATTTCAATGTTTATTGGGAAATGAGAATTGCACGTTATGGAGGCCTGTTATTGTGTACTTGAGTCTTAACTTGTGTAAGTTATGTTCCAGGCTTAATATAAGTTTGCTATGTGGAAAAAATCAAACAAACATGAAACATGATAATAGCCAAACTTTATAGTAAAAAAAGTGCATTTAGGAGAGTAAAAAGTGATTTGTTGGCATTGCAGCAAATTTGAAAGACAGAGAAGAGACTGACACCAACAAACTCCACAGTAAGAGCACAGACTGCAATCAAATATGAACATGTTAAATTGACGCCCTCTACTGGAGAAATCAACAACATGTTCTCCTCTTCTGAGGACCACAGCAGGGGGATGGCTGGCCAGCAATGGTGTCATCACTTCTTTTCTTTGCCATTCTGGGAGGACATTTCATGATCTGTAAACAAGTCTCATTGGTCCAAGCCTCGTCTGGTAAAAGGGTAAGAGCTTCACAAAAAAAATAATCCCTAATCAGACACAAGTGGCTTAATAAAAGATGGGCCGTTGGAAAATGCAGGAATTCCCGTTTTATTGTTTTTTTTTTCCTGACCTGAAATAAGATCTTACAGCTTAGAATGTAATGAACAGGTTAAAAGTTCTCAAAGGTCGACTTTATTGAAGAGTTTAGAGCCAACTCTAATTAGACACATCTGAACAACTGATCCAGACCAGTTCTTCAGGATTGCTGGGATATTACAGGCAGGTGAGTTTAATCAAGGTAGCAACGAAACTCTGCAGGTAAAAAGATGTTGAGGAACCCTGGTTTAAGGTGAAAATCAGATGCCCCTCGCATCTTTCTTCACAGAATGCAGCAATTTCCAAGGAGAGCTTATAAAATCAGAGCGAGGAGGAAGAAGTTCAGAGAAAGAAATTAACTCACCAGCTTTAAGCCAGGTCTCTGTCAAAAACACAAAATCCAGCTCACGTGAAGCGTGAATCAAGCGACCCTCAGCAAATGTCCGGCATCAGATTAGATTCAGGTAAGCCTTGAATCTAACCAGGAAACCACCGCGCTTCCCCCACCGTCTCCAATGCTTCTCACGAGGAATAACGCATATATCAACCACGAAGGGAGGAAGGCCCATAGTGTGATGGCTTCCCAACCCATAACTTCCAGATCCAGTCTCTTCAGAAATCGTAATATTATAAAATGCTTGGCGATCATAAACGAGCAAGGCTTCTTGACAACATATGCAAATAAATAAAACAATAGTTCTAAGCAGACAATATGAGGACAGATGGCATGCCATGGACAATGGCGCCATCTTGGAAAAACCCTCTCATGCACATTAGCATCTTGTAGGCTGCAATAAGAAACAGTAGCGTGCCGTAATAGTTGCGCCGCCTCTACTGCCATGACATCATCGTAAACGCGCCACAAACAAACACCTCCTGAAAAACTTTTTAATTCCGCATCACCCCAACAAGCTCTCGCTGGATCCGCTCCTCTGCTTTCAACGACAGGAACGTCTGTACTTCCTCAATAGACCATGAAACAGACATTTTTGGTTAATACAAAAAGATGCGTTTCTTCAAACAAAAAAGTTGCGTCCGATCCTTCGCTGGCTGTGCTGATTTAAATCCAGCGGGTCTGTTGTGTCTTGTGTCGCAGTAATGACGATTTTCTCCGGCCAATCAGTGACCAGGAGGGTTTACACGTCATGTTTTGGTAACGGTTCGGCTCGCTTGGAACCTCGGCTGAGGTGGCACTAAAAAAAGGACCAGGTACCAGGTACTGTTCTCAGTGGAAAACCCCCCAAAAGTGAGCTGTACTGAACCGTGCCAAAAGACTCCTGTTCTTGCCACCTCAAAGGCTCCTGTAACTGCCCCAGCCAGAACCAGCAAACAAATCTCCAATCTCAGCCTCACCTCAGTCGATCCATGGTCATTGAAAAGCCAGATCTTGTTCATCCTGGTGCTACAGGGGGTGCTGTCATGGTTGCCTTCTTGCAATGTTGATTTTTTGGCTGTCCCAGATGAAAGATTGCCATCGTGAAACAATCCTTGCCAAAGAATTTGCTACGATTGTTTCACAATGAGCCTTTCATCTGCGACACCTGAAAACCGTGCAGCGTATCTCTGCCTGTGGTATCTTTACAATTTAAAAACTGTTATTTAATATCAGTATTATATATCGCCATCTAGTGGTGGCATAAAATCTGAATCTTAAAGGAATAGTTCACCCAAAAATGAAAATTCAGTCATCACCCTCAAACCTGTATGAATTTCTCAGTTCTGCCGAACACAAAGGAAGATATTTTGAAGAAAGTTTGCAACCAGGCTGTTTTGGGTCACCTTTGACTTCCATGTTTTTTTTTTTTTTACTATGGAAGTCAATGGTGACCAAAGCAACCTGGTTACAAACTTTCTTCAAAATATCTTCCTTTGTGTTCAGCAAAACAAAGAAATTCATACAGTTGAATAGTGATATATATGTACTTCATATGATTCATATGCTATATTCATAAAAATAAAAAAACTAAATTAAAGTGCAACAATCAACAATAAAACAACAATCTTGAAACATGCCCTTTTCACATAAACCGAAAATGTGAAGTATAAAGGTCAGATCAAGCGTAAAAGTTAACCTTTATTGTGTTAAAATGTGTTTTGAAATGCAGTAACAATGCCGAACAGCTCCTATATCACACCTTTGCTGAAAAAATGAGGTCTACTGTGGTACAAATATATTTGATACATTGCACAACACATCAAGTGACACTTTCCCTTTAAATTGTATTCATTTGCATTTGTGTGTACAATCAAGAATAATTATTATTTATGAAATCCATAAGCACGCTGTTTGACGAGAAACCGATAAATAAATAACACACTTTACTGCCACTGAGAATCAACATATACAGAAATCAATCTATTTGAACCATATAACTGTGAATAACCGTATATATATATGATAATGCTGTCATTCTTTTACCATGCTTAAATATAAAACACACAAGTGAAATAAAAATATGCCCTATATGTTTGAAATATTTGGCTTGTCTTCCCTGTAACCTGCCACAGTTTTACTTCAAAAACAATTCAAGTCATTATAAAGTGATTATATCAGTTGAAAACCTGAGACCGAGATATTAATCTGAAAACTAATGTTTGAACACAAAAGCAGAAAAAGTGAATATACTGCAGCACCAGGTTTTCCTGGATCTTCTAAAAAAAAGTTTAGCCCATTCACATCCGTTCTGGAGATTAAGGCAACAGTGCATGACAACATCCAGAACAAACCAGAAAACATTCTCTGTCATATTCAATATGTGATATAATTACCAACCCCTGAACAATGTGATTTCATCATGATGCCCAGATACCATCCCGTCCTGTTTAAATGATCATTCTTTGATACCATTAATAATTAAAACCAACGATTACTCTGTACATGCCTTCTGTTTCAAATATTTTAAAATGATTTCCCTTTTGAGAAA
This sequence comes from Enteromius radiatus, assembly GCA_032357445.1. Classification (NCBI taxonomy): domain Eukaryota; kingdom Metazoa; phylum Chordata; class Actinopteri; order Cypriniformes; family Cyprinidae; genus Enteromius; species Enteromius radiatus. The sequence continues at coordinate 14,215,720 of JAUCMS010000055.1, forward strand.
TGATAAAACAAGAAAAAGATCACTTGTTGTTAGCTTTGCTGTCGAGCTGGAAAAGATCCAGGATGTCAAGCATGGCCTGTCTAATGTTACTTCCAAAGCGGTGAGAGTCCTAGAAATCACAAAAAAGGGAACATTTCTATTTTACATATGTACAAGATTATTCCATCATATTATGAATGAAACATCTAATACAAAAAAATAACTTTAATTATTGTTATGTATACTTTATCATATTTTATAGTAGATATGAGATACAATGAAGTGAACTCACAGTCTCAGGGCTGGAGTGTTTGCTGGATATGTGGAAGTTGATGAGATCCTCTCCAAGAATAATATATGATACGCCATAACCATCATCAGCAACCTAAACAACACACATATTGGTCATATGTTGGCAAAAAAATAAATAAATGAGTAAAATAAACATGTATTATTAAACTATACGTATATATGTATTAAACGGTATGTGCACTGTAAAAGGGGCCATGATTTTAACGGTAAAAACTCTGAAAATGCTATGGTAAATACCTGTTAAATATACAGGGAAACACCGTAAACTGCCATTCCCAGAATTTCCTGCATTACATTTTACATTTATACCGTATTTTTCACGGTTTTATTCTGGCAACCACAGCTGCCGTTTTTTTACCGTAAATTTTACAGATTTTTTTTTTTTGACAGTGTGTGTGTGTGTGTATATATATACATATACACACACACTGTACTGTTCAAAATGTAAAAAACAAAGCATAAAAAATATATAATTCCAAAAAAAATCAACATAAAATGAGAAATGTTTTTGAGCATCGGATCAGCATATGGAAATGATTTATGACATGATCATGTGACACTGCAGACTGCAGTAATGATGCTGAAATTTCAGCTTTACATCACAGGGATACATTATATTTGAAAATAAATTAGAATAGAAAGCAGTTCCTTTATATTATAACAACATTTGACAATATTACTGCTTCTACTGTATTCTTGATCCAATCAATGCAGCCTTGGCGAGCAGAAGTCCCAAAGTTTCACAACACTGTGAAGTTTGCACTAAATCATGAATGGACGGAAAGTTCAAAAATGTTAAACTTACAGGCCCAAATCCCCCTCCACTGGTGACGAATTCTGGATGCCTCTTTAAATCAAACAGATCGAGCTGCTGGAGAGGAGTCTGGCTGGTGGACAATCTCCAGGGCTCGGACAACACCTGCAACAAACCCAACCCATGTTAGCCACTGAAACTCATGAAACGGATTGTGTTTCAGCTCGTGCTGAGTCTCACACCTCTTTGAGGAAAGCTGAATCTTCCCCGAGGTACTTTGACACCAGGTACAGGCAGAAGAGATGGCGGTCGATGCCTTTTCCGGTCATGGCCAGTCTGTATAAATCCTGGTGCTTTTCCGATGCCACCTTCAACAGCTTCAACCTTTCTTCTCTCTAAGAAAAATACATTATAGAATATAAGCAATTAAACAATTAAAGGGTAACTCCACCCCAAAATGAAAATGTTATCATTAATCATTTACCCTCATGTCGATCCAAACCCATAAAAGCTTTGTTTGTCTTCAGAACACAATTTAAGATATTTTGGATGAAAACTGGGAGGCTTGTGACTGTCCCATTGACTGCCAAATAATGAAATTGTGTTACAAACGTTTTTTGGGGTTTGTCACTACATAAGAGAAAGAAATTAATGACAAGATGTTCATTTTGGGGTGGAGTAACCCTTTACACAAGTTAGCCATTAAACTAAGTCCCACCGTTGCTTTGTCATCCGTCATGGCACGGACGAAATCACAGGTCTCAATGGTGCAGGAGCGCACGGTCTCAGTGCGGCCCTCTCTGAACAGACGAGTCATTGAGGCTTCGTACGTCAGGCAGAACTTGCCTTTATCCTGCGGGAAGAAAACCTGAACATTTAACACAGAGACCTGAGGAAAACTCCAAAGAACGGCAGAAGAAGCGCTCGTACCCTGAAGTGCGCCAGCTGGAGGGCGATCTGAATGAAGCCATCGGGACTGGTCTTGCATTTCTTGATCAGACCTTTTCCGAAGTCGCTGAAGGGGATGATGTGCATGTCCACGTCGTCCGCCAGAGCTTTGGCCACATTCAGAGAGCTGCTGATCACTGCCTGGCACTGTGGAGGGCACTGTGTTAAATTATCATTTGGATGAAAACATGTTTTAAAACGCACAAAACGTTTCAGTGACCTCCTCTGGGATGTCCCACTGCAGTCTCTGGGGTCCCGGCAGGTTGGGATGGGGGTTTCCTTTGCAGTGTCCGTCCTCAGCATAGCCCAGTCTTACTGGATCTGACGACAAGACATGCTGCCACAATACAAACATCACATCATGATATATGCAAACGCAAGAATGCATTAAATTGATCAAAAGTGACAGTGAAGGCATTTATAATTTTTTTTAATGTCAGAATGTCTTGAAGAAGTGCATCGTGGTTATTATATGAAGCATCACAACTGTTTTCAACACTGATAATAATAATACATATGTCAATCAGTATATTAGAATGATTTCTGAAGGATTATGTGACACTGAAGACTGGAGTAATGATGCTCTACATCACAGGAATATATTCTACAGTTATTTTAAACTCAAAAAATATTACTATTTCTTACTGACCCCAAACTTTTTAACGATGGTGTAGATGTTTAAAATGTATAACACCATATATGTCTGTTTTTCGCACAAAGCTAAAAATAAGACATGAGAAGATTTGAAATATATTGGTGCTGCTCACAAGAAACAACCGGGTCATACAAGATTGGCAAATGAGAAAATGATGAGAGATTTTTTTTTTTTTTTTTTGGTCAACCGTAATATTTATTCTCGTAATATTATGACTTTATTCTCGTAGTTTCGACTTTAAATCTCGTAATATTACGACTTTATTCTCGTAATATTATGACTTTAAACTCGTAGTTTTGACTTTAATCTCGTAATATTATGACTTTATTCTCGTAGTTTAGACTTTATTCTCGTAATATTATGACTTTATTCTCGTAGTTTCAACTTTATTCTCGTAATATTTCGACTTTATTCTTGTAATATTTCGACTTTATTCTCGTAGTTTCGACTTTAAATCTCGTAAT
>JAUCMS010000055.1:14247703-14286875 GCA_032357445.1 Enteromius radiatus
CTTAATTGTGAACAAATTAACCATTAATTAATGCTTAACTAATGCATTATTCTGACCCCCTATTCTGAAGTGTTACAGATACATTTCTCATTAAACTGGTTTTCCAATAACAATATTATGCATACATAGATGCAAGTTTGGGAATGGTATTGTGTGGATTACAGATCTAGATTGACAAGTAAAAGGCATTTTGTTTTCCCAGGTAAAAGGTTTTGAAATCCACTTTTTTAGTTTTTGGAGTTTGCGCAAAGCAGCAGTCAGAGTCATGCATACATATAAAAGTAGACATTTTAAAGTTTTAATTATGTATTTATATGATAAAAATTATAAAACATTTTTAATGATTTTTGCTTTTATTAAGAAAAAATGCAAGTGATCGTACGATAGATGGCCAGTAGTCACTGACTCGCTTGAACCATTCACCAAAAATATTTGTGGTGACAAGTCTTTTGAGAGAGTCAACTGATTCATTCACAATGTGTCCTTCACAACTTGCTAAAAATGTCAATAAAAGTGTTTAACATCATAAATGATTTCCTTACTAAGCAGAAATACTACTCAGAGTTTATCACCCCCAAAAAAGATATGAATTAAAAATGTTATTACATCATTTGAATAGTGAGACTGACTCACACGCTGAGCTAAACTAACAACATGTCCGCTCTCGTATCGTCCACTAGTATAGTCCTGTTCATGAACAAGATGCCCCATTTATTCCAGTTCATTCATAAACTACGAATTTGTTCAATAAAGGACATAAATTTGGCATTTTTTAAAAACACATTTCCAGCCAAAAACTGTACATTTTACAGTATCCAACTGTAAAATGTACAGTTTTTGTGTGGTCGTACAAATTAATTGGCGTGTATCCAATAAAAAGACCATTTTTGTACAATTAAAATTACACTTATTCTTTTACAGTGTGTACAGTGTTCATTTTTTACGATCACCCTGTTCATGGAGTCCTGTGTGGAGTTAGGTTTATATTAAGAGCGATCAGGCTTTGTTATGGCACTTGGTGTGTGTCAGCACTTCTCATCCCTGTGCATTGTTTCACAATAGTTTCTCATGCCTCTCTCGGACGTTTGTGCCATTTGTTCTTTTTCCCACGATACGGCTGCACTTGCTCTGGCTTCGTCAGACCTGGCTTATCTGAACAATGCTTCAAATAACTACGGGACTCAACGCTGCATGTTCTGCCCAAGAGGGCTACGTACGTTTATGAGTGTGAGGAAAGAGCTGAAGCTTTTTTGTGAGAGATCAAGCCCGGAGATCAAGATGCCAAAAATAGTTGCCCCAAACAATTGGAGAGTAGAGCTCTTGACAGAGAGAGGGCTTTGACAGGCGAGGAATCCTGCTTGAGAAGCGTCAGGTAACAGCTGCAGTGTTGTGGTGCACAGGCCTTTCTTTCCAATGACCTACACCTAAACCTACCAGTCACTGGTGTTTACACAAATCATACAAAATCGTACTATATATATATATATACTATACTAGAAATAAAGCAAAATAGAAATATATAAAAAAAACTAAATTCTCATTATTTATCTGATAGAAAATATTGTAATATTTTTGCATATATAAATATTGTAGTATATATATTTTTTTTTTTAACATTTAAATGTTTGCAATTATATTGAGTTATATGTAAAATAATTACATGTAACTATTTTGTGTACATGTGGTCACATGATCAGACTTTATTCAGCAATCTAATTGAAGATACATATAAATGAATTGTGTTGAATAACCATGATTAGTTATTTGTAATTTCGAAGACCTGCTTTGTCCGTTTCCTTTAGTGTAACAGCATGTTTTCTGTACATATGTACACATTTATACATATTTAGCATGATAACTTTTTTTCTATGAAACACTATTTCCATGAAGAAATATTCCATTTAATCAAAGGAAATGAATTTTCCTTAATTCTCTGTACTGGATCCTTTTTTTTTTTTCTTCACACTCCAGTGACACAGTTATGCAACATATAGGCTTGATCTATTAAACTTAAGAAGCTTTTGTGAAGTGAAGGTGGAGACTGATTACAGTATGAATCACTTTATTGTAGTTATTCATAAACAGGGGCAGCCATGAACTGGGCTTGAACAGATATGATTCGTTCAACCAGATTCTGTATAAAGTCCAAATAATTCTACAAGGCCGCCAAGCACAATTTGTTTGGGAATTACCGGAAAAAATCCAACTTGCTGAACTGTACAATATTTCTCCCAAACCAGTCTAAACTTCCTTTCTCTGATCCCAACCCTCATCCCACCGATGTCCCAAAACCTTGATACGACTTCCCACTGATAATGAGCTCACTGCCTGGAATCAAAATACGCCCACCTTCACCCATATAGAGACTAAACGCCTTCATGAGAGATTAGTCAACAAACCAGCCACAAGTTCTTCCTCTAAAGAATACACTTTCCTGTGATCCCGAATGAGTTATGATTGATCATACTAGGATATGGCTGAGATTGGATCAGAAGTGATCTCTGGCCAGAGCTAGAATGAGGTGGCAGAATCCCAGCACTCCTTGTTTGGCAGGACTCCTCCCTCAGGAACCAATGGGACTGATGTGAGTCATCCGGCAGACATGCCTCGTCTCTTCATGACGATACACACACACACACAGGCTGTAACCATAATACAGCCCACTGACAAGGAGTGGAAATGAAAAGAAAGGGTAAGATGGTTCCTCAAAGGATGTTTGATAGCATTTATGATGACTTTATACAGTCATATGACTTCATTAATAAGTTACTCAAGCCTGTGTTTGAGGAATAGTTGTAAAAGCTCATAATGTATCACACCCATAAATCCTCTTCACACACATGTAAGCTCATATTATACACCTTTATAACCATCATGATGTGAAGCAGTACTTACTTTACACCCACATACTGTACATGAGACGTGAGTAAAAGCAAAACTTAAATATTCTTACTTTGAGAAAGTGAGTCATTATTGAAATCAGGTCATTTTAATATGAATATTTATATTATAGAAAATCAGTTTTCTTGTTTTTGTCTATCACATTTGTTATTTTCACACATTTAATGCGATGATGCCTTTTTCATAGTCTTTTATTTATTTATTTTTTTTTTAATAAGGTAAAAATGCTATTTACTCTAAATTACAAACATGTACCATTTTTTCCCCCCATTTGTTTAAAATGTATTTACAGTATATTTCACATTGTTTATTACTTCTATTCACAGTTAGGTTGTACACTTTCCCTTGTTGTACACACATATTACCCTCTGTCATTTCTTAAAGAAAACCAGACGTTTATTAAAGGAGTGTAAAATCTATTATATGCTAAGTGACTTTGTAAATGTATTTATTATCTTAATTATAATTATTTTATGTCATGGTTATGCACTAGACAGTTACACCATCATAATCTTAAAATTATTAGCATAAAGGTAAATAATAATAATAATAATTAAAAATAAGTTGTTTTTTTTCTTTTTCCTATACTCCATCTCTGCACAGACTGGACCAACTTCATCCGTTTCATCCCTGGACACATTTAAACAGGACTGAAGTTTCTTGTCCTGAAGACACTTGTTTGCTTTTTAATTAAAATAATACTAATAATAAATTAATATATTATATATTTCAATGTACAATTATATTACTAATTTATATTAGATTTAGTAATATAATAATAATTATATTACATTATTAATTATTGTCAAATAAAATTATTAAAATGATATATTATAATAAAACAAGTAATTAAATAACTACTATTTATTACATTTTAAATCATGCAAATGCATGACTGTAGGCCATGCTATTATTTTACATTGAGCTAAATTACGCTGTATTATATTATTCTAGAATAATGAAGCTTTTATGATCGATTCAGATTCTTCATAAATCCCTTCAACAGCATGAGAATCTAAGTTCAAAGTCTTCTCCGGTTGGCGGCCGCCCACGCGCTTCCATTCACTCTCCTGCAACAGTTGTCGTGACGTCACGAGGGACGGGCGCACGCGGTCTTTAAAAACCCGGAACCGGTCTCCGCCGCATCTCACTCGCGTCTGCCTGGATTTTACGCACGCATGAAGAAGCACAGCGTCGGACGGCGGCTTCAGCGGAGATTATACGCAGCTCTGGGACATTCGTACTCCTGCCTTCTCGTTCATAACCCGAGCTTAGCCAAAAGCGCCGCCGCAATGACGGGCTCTGAGATATCCCACGTCCTGAAGGAAGGCGAGCTGGAGAAGAGGAGCGACAACCTCCTCCAGTTATGGAAGAGGAAGACCTGCGTCCTTACCACGGACAGCCTGAACATCTACACGGACACCCAGAAGAAGAACAAGAGCAAAGAGCTCAAGCTGCAGTCCATTAAGAAGGTGGACTGCGTGGAGCGCACTGGGAAGTTCGTGTACTTCACGATCGTGACCACAGACAATAAAGAGATTGACTTCAGGTGCCCAGGCGAGGAGAACTGCTGGAATGCCGTGATTACAATGGCTCTGATTGACTTTCAGAACAGAAAAGCCATTCAGGACTTTAAAACGCGACAGGAATCGGAGAACACTTCTTTGGGACAGCAGGAGAGATGCAAGGCTAGAGCACCCTGAGATGTTTCCAATCCAAGCCGAACATGGTGAGAATAAATCAACTGCTTCTACACTCTTAAAAATAAAAGTTCTTTATTCGCGTAAAAAGAACCTTCACCATCCATGGAACCTTTTCATTCCACAAAAGGTTCTTCACACGGTTCATTTAAGAACCGCTCTCTGAAAGGTTCTCTTTAGAACTCTTATTTTGAAGAGTGCACCACTGAAATGTGGATATTTATTGATTTGAACCTATTACAGATGAACCGTTACATCACTGAATTCTCCTTTGTTTTTTTTATTCATTTAGAGATACAGCGAACTGAATCTTGAAGCTTGGACCAAAGCGAAGCACGTCGGCGTGTCTGAAAGGAGCCCATGTGCTCAGAGTCTGGACTGTCGTTGAGCTGGTCCGCGAAGGTCTTCGGGAATAAACCTGCAATGATTTCAACAAGCCAAACAATCAAAACCACTCAAGACTGAATCCCTGAATAAGTTTCTTAAGCGCCTCCAAGGCTGCGGATATGTACACGTAAATGCACCTATTTATTTTTTACAAAGGAATGCTGCAAATACCAATGTTGTATTAAGTTATTTCATGATGTATGTATTTATTTAAATAAATTTGCATAAAATCACATTTCTACTTGGACTTCATTTATGAGTAACGAGTTTACTGAATAACAGCTTGGCCTAATTTCTAATGTTTTCATGTGACGCACGCGCTTTTCTTAAACGGCTAGCTTTTAGCTGTATGTACTTTTTTTTTTCTTTTTTTTTTTTCTTAAAGCGTTATGATAGTTTATGACTTTCTTTTGTTAGCTATTCCTGAAACAAAACCACTGTCTTAGTGACAAGTTGTTATTCTTGTACAATAAAATTATACAATACTTATATTTGATATTTTCATGTCATAATATGGCTGTGCCTTTGCACTGATATTTCGGGGTGTTGTTGCACCACCCTCAGTTATTTCTGAAAGAAAATCAGCCGTTTTTTAAAAGGGAGTGGAAAGTCCCTTGTAGTGGAAGTGACAAGTTCATTCAGAAATGTTGCGTCATTGTGCGTCAGATAAAACTCAATGGACCTGTTGTATAGCATAGTATTGTGCGCCACACCCGCTGACATCGTTTATTAGCCTACACGCGAACAAATCCATCGAAATATCCTTAAAAGTAAGTCGATGCTCATTCGGGTCCTTTTGATGCTTTATTGCGGCTGTAAGCCCTTATGAACAGGTGTGGGCGTAGATAAGATTATACAATGTTTGATCCACCCAAATTATAATAAACGCCGCCGTCTTATCAAGAGATCCAATAAATCACGTGATTAGAGAAACCGCTCATCATTGCGTGTCGCTTGTTTAAACCACATTACATCCAAAGGTTGTTTCTGAAGGGTCATACAGGCTTTGGTTATGTGTTTTTGTTGAAGTGTCAGAGTAAGTGAGAAAGCCCGGTGGAGTTAGGAAGCTTTGCAGATTACGGAGGCTGGACTTTGAAGTCGTATCCAGTGCTACACGGATCAAAGAGACGTGCTGATCTAAGGAGCAGCATCCAGTCAAGAAATACGTCTGGCTAATTTACCCCCTCAGCTCCGGGCTCCTGACAGACTCCAGGCTCAGGTTCGCTTTGTGTTCTCTGGAGGCCTGGAGGTCTGGATGTGTGCGGATATCTGGATGGAGGCATTTATAACTCGGGACCATAAACACGGCATATGTCATCGCTATTTAAGGCCCTCTATCGTCTTATTGAGTTTTATTGTTATGACTCATTTTGAAAAAAAAAGAGAGAAGTTGAAAACCGTATGTATAAGATGGTTTCTTCTGACACTGGCACATCTAAAACACCTGAGACTATACAGGTACAGGGATAAATCACTTCTGAACTAAGACCTTATTTATGGTTTAATTAAGCAAAAAGGTGCACAAAGCTAAATAGAATTAAGCTACATTTAAAATACAGCTTGGCCTCAAGTACTTTATTGCTTTTAAAATACATTTTAATTACTTTTCTTTCTTTCATGAGCCATTAAAATAAAATTAGAGATTTTTTTTCTTTTCAAGAAACATTTAATTTAGCATAATTAGATTATTTATTTATTTATTTATTTTAGTTAAGTGGATTTATTAAAATATATTTGGGACACACATTTCTATTTCTATAGAAATGTTTGTGTATTTAAAAAAATACCAATACCAATTTAACACTTTTTTAAAAAATTATTATTATTGTTGTTGTTGTTGTTGTTATTAAGTGCATTGGTTTTGACATTAAGTTTTGATGTTTAATAAATAATTTATTTTAAAAAATATTTATTTAGTGTATTTAGTAAAAAACCTTTTAATATCTATTTAAATGTTTATTATTATTATTACTATTATATATTAAGTATTTTATTAAGTTTTTAATAAAAAATACCAATCTTGTACAATTTGTCATACTGATATTTAAATAAAAAAACAATATATATATATATAAAACTCGATTATTATTACAGCTAGAAAACAGCTAACTAACACAATAAAAACATGCTAACATAATAAAAAACATGATATAAAATAAACATAAGTAATTCTTGTTGCTACTGGCATTACAAAGAGACACAATGGTCCGTGTCTCAGACAAACACTTGCAGGTGGAACCAGAGAGTGCTGTATACTTAGGGTTGGGTTTACAGCGGATATGTATCTTTCATCCCATATCTAAGATAAGCTGCGCCCTCCAGTCACTTGTTTGATCTTAAACTTCTGAATCTTTACTGCAGCAAGACATTGTTTAGTGCTCAATCATATGACTCTTGAGAAAACTTTACCTCCCTTTAGTTTGGACCAAACCAATATTTTTCCCTTTGAAAACAATCAAAGTTTTAACACAAGTGCACTTTTTTGTGCATGCTTTTTTAAAAACTAAATTATGGCATTATTATTGTTCTCTTTACATCAGAGCATGACTCAGTTCATTCTTCAGATAGATGAAAACAAATACAGCCTTTCATTTAGGAGCCATATTTACCATATTTGATCATTTTTTGCTCTTTCAGACATATATGGTAAAAGCATTTTGGGGGAAAGCCTTCTCTCGAGTCATACCTCTCATTCTTTACCTGTGACCGCACGAGTGAATAAAAACAGCCAATCAGAGACCCGGTGAAAGAATGTGACTCCTAGAGTGGCATTCAGATGTGGTCTATAGAAGTCAGATGTTTGTGTGTATAGAGGTATTGTGTTGATTTAGTTGTAATGCGCCCTGTGCGTTTTTGTAGCAGCGCTTCAATTCTTTGTGGGCGTTCAAGTCTGTGCATAAATAACCTGAATGTTTGGCTTCAGGCATCTGAAACATTTAAAGCCACACTCAGAAGCCGCCTGATAATTAAGACCGGCTGACAAAGACTTGACAAGTTCCTTCCTGTGAGATCAAATATCAAGGAAATTGGGATGTTTTTACTAAGTATTTACTTAAGTGTATTTATTAAGAGATATTAAGGGCACAGATTTCTATTGAAATGTTTTTTGTGTATTTAATACAAATTACAATGAATTAAAAAAGGACAATTTACATTTTTATTACAAATTTATTGGGATTATTTAATTTAAATAAAAATATTAATATTGCATTTTTTATTTATTACGCATCTTATTAGGTTTGTAAAAAGTGCAGCCCATTTTACTGTGATTTTTCTTTGAAGCACGGTAGTTAGCATATTTAGCATTAAGTACCACACATTTGTTTTATAAAGTGTTTAATAAAATGTATTTAGTACAAAATATTGAAGACACACATTTCAAATGTCAAATCAGTTTTATTATTATTATTATTATAAAGCATTTTATTGTTGATGAAAAAATACCCCTTTTTGAACCATTTATTGTTAAAAAAAATAAAATATTAAAATATTTAAAAAAAAATGTATATATATATAGATTTATATATATATATATTTATTATTTAGAAAATAATATATATATATATATATTTTTTTTAGAATTGTTATATTTTTCCTTTTTCTTTGCAAAACTTAAATTTTTAAGTTTAAAATTTCATTTTTAGAATTTAGTTTTCTTTTTTTTACATAATTGCTTTAGCAAAACTTAATTCTCTAAACTAAACATTTTCATTTTATATTTTAATTGTAGATTTATTTTATTTATTTTTTTTTTTATATCGAATTTCAAACCATGTACGTATATCTTAAGTGTCCAAATATATTGAGTGGCTCTATCTTATTCCCAAAAATTTGGTAATTTTTAATAACATCTGTTATAAAACTAAAGCATAAACGTATCATATTCTGCAGCTGTCTAGAAAGCCAGTGAGAGCGAGAATGAAAAAGGAAAAGTAAATCTCTCTGAGGTAAAATGACATACATTTGCACTTTTGCAGGCTAGCTCAAATCCATTATGACTCTGGGTGGAAAGTCCCTGGCACAAGCTTTTTTAGTATGTTCAGCTTCTCATTACTCAACAATTCGGTGTCCTAGTTTATGTGTAATAAGTAATGCAAACCTAAAACGGGGCGTCTTTGGGTGTTACCCAGTCACGGAAAACCCCTGATCAAATGTATGGGGCATAAAGACTCAAATAATCATGCTTTTGATGACTGATGACTCTAGTCTTGCTCCTGTATTGCAGAAAATACAGGAGGCCGGTCGTGCACAGATGTTGGTGATGTATTATTACCTGGGGCAGTAATTGTCTATTTCGCAGGAGAATTCCCATGTGTTCGCACCCACACGCAATCAGAAAGCAAGCCACTACCTCATTTCCTCTTCCGACACTTTGTCCTGTTCTGTGGTCGGGAATGTCATGCACCTGTACTTGGAGCAGCTGTGACTTTTCATATGAATTCATGATTTATGTTGCCGCTGTTTAACTTGGGCTCGGCTGGGCTATTACAGTGAAAGCGTAGGAGGAATTTGCACATTAGGGGTCCGGCCGCAGAGGATGTGCTCCATTGTATCTGAGATACAATAGCCTGTCTATTTATCTCCATTCTTTGGCGGGACGGACATGAATGAAAATGCATGAAGGTCTGGGCAGGCTGTTAAATTGAAATGCCAAGTGATCATGTAAATCGATACATTCGAGCTCAAGAGTTCAGATGGAAGTGTGGGATTATACAATGTCTAGTTTCCATGTGAAGCTCCCCGAAGAGACTGTAATGGGATGTTTGGCACAGTTCTGTTGCTACGATCACTGTAGATTGCAGACAATGAAATTCTTCCTATGGGAGAGTTTTCAAGAACAGGCTGTTATTTGATATAAGAAGCTACATGGGAAACAGAAATGGTATCCTTCCCATGATCAGCAGTAAAATCAAACCCGGAAAATCAAACAATTTATAAGTTCATATTCCACTCAGATTCAATGGAATCCAGGACATACACCTCGAAGACCATTTCTGGTGAACCTTAAGGAATGGAGGAAAAACTAAGAAGCTTGCACCACTGTGACCAATACTGTCAACATTTTAAAGACATTGTTTTCTTTTCTTTCTATGCAAAACGTATTCTTGTCACTTCATACCATTACGATTTAACCACTGATGGCAGATGGACTATTTTGACGATGCTCCTAGATTTAATCTAAAATATCTTAAATTGTGTTCCGAAGACGAACAAAGCTTTTACGGGTTTGAAACAACATGAGGGTGAGTGAATAATAATAGAATTTTAAATTTGGGGTGGAGTGATCCTTTAAGACCAACACTAAATTGCTCACTTATTATTTGCTCTTTAAATGAGTAGACTGAGACAGACAGGCTCTCACAAACCTTAACTTAAAAATTGAAAGAGTCTTTCTGTGCAAAACAGGTACTGAAATGCAAATACCTGTAATAATACATGCATTCTAAATCTGTCTGGTGCAACTTGAGCTCCGCTGTCCTGCAGAGTTTAGCTCCTGGCCTGTGAGTTTCTAGCAATCCTGAATATCTTGATTAACTTGTACAGGTGTGTAACCTAAACCCTGCAGGACTGTGGACTTCAAAGGTCAAAGTAACCCAAATAAACCTTGACCTATAATAGATTCGTTTTGGAGGATAGTGTTGTCTTCTGTTTTTTTTTACTGTATTTGAAGGAAATGTTGTTTCAAACATGTAGTATTAGAATTAGCATTGCTGCTACTTTCTTTTAACAAAAGAAAGGAACTTGAAGGAACATTGTGGGGTTGCACATTTTTTGTTGTGCATTGTTTTCAGTTATTTTCGTGCAGTGGACAGAGGCAAAAGAGAAGCAATTAGCCTCTCCTGACTGACATGTTAGAAATTTAGGTCACCTCTGGTCAGGGTATTGCATAGTTGAAGCACAACAATCCAGACTGATTACCCTAAACTCAGTGCTCTTCACTCACCCTTTAAGAAAGAAAACAAAAAAGGAAGATCTTTAACATTTTAGTTGCTATGAAGTAGTTGCAATTTAGCAAATTGCTGCTTATCTCCAGTTCACAGTGAATAATTGATAATAAAAGTTATTTAGATTGTTAATAATTGTAATTATAGGCCTAAATATTTTCAATGAAGAGTAAGCTAATCTTTTATTATCCTCACTGCACATCAGTTATGTGGTGATGATATCTGAAATGATTGTGAATAGATTCATTGTAGCAGACCTATACATTTAATAACAGAAGTGCCATAATAATCATCTCAATATCATCGATAGCTGATTATTATTATTATTATTATTGGATATCTCTGAGTCCATATACACGTTGTCATCATCTGCCCAAACCAAATATTTTCATTTTTGACCCGAGTATAGTGCGAGCACATAATTTGCGAGCTTTGGCTTTAAATTGCATGTAATCTACTCGTACAACATGTCAGTACCTTACAGAATTTGCATGGAAAATTAACCAGAAATCGCACATGTATACCTGGCCTTACTTGCAGAGCCCTTGCCAGCTGGCCTCTGTTACATTTAATCCCATCTGGGTTTTGGCACAAGTGCAACTTGTTCCACTCAAACCACTGACAGCCAGCATAGGAGATGGACACTAACAAGGATGCTAAAGGAAGGAGCTTCTAGCAACAGTTACTAATGAACCTCTTGAGGCCAGGGGAATGATATTTTACCTGTACTGCTCTTACAAGTCAGTCTCCGTTACACTCATTCCCATCTGGGTCACGGCACCATTGCAACCGGTTCTACTGAAACCATTGAAAACCATTTTGGGAGGTGGGTGCTAAATAGGATGCTAAAAACAGAGGCCTTTAGTGACAGTTGCTAGTGCACCTCTTGAGGCCAGGAAAATGAATTTTTACCAGCACAGTTCTTACAAGTCAGCCTCCATTACACTCACCCACATCTGGGTCACGGCACCAATGCAACCGGTTACACTTAAAAAAAGTAAGAGCCAGGATGAGAGATAAACACAAACAGAGATGCTAAAGTGATGTGTTACATGCAACAGATCTTATAAGTCAGCTTCTGTTACACTCACCCCCATCTGGGTCATGGCACCACTGCAACCGGTTCCACTCAAACCAGTGAAAACCAGCTTGGGAGGTGGGCACTAAAAAGGATGCTAAAGACAGAAGCCTTTAATGATGGCTGTTAGTGCACCTTTGGAGGCCAGGGGAATGACACAGCTCTTACCTGCTAGCCTCAAATACACTCACCCCCATCTGGGTCACGGCACCAATGCAACCTGCTCCACTCAAACTAGTGACAGCCAGCATGGGAGGAAGGCGCTAACAAGGATGCAAGAGATGGCTGTCTCTAGCATAAGATGCTAGTGTATCTCTTGAGGTTTAACTGCATAGCACTTACTAGCTGGCCTCTATTGAATTTACATTAAGAATAACATTCAGGCGGACTTTCATTCTCATATATGCTGATAGCCAATGTCAGTTCTAGATGAGTCTACACCATCTGGAGTCTACATTAGTTATTTCGCCAGTGATATGCAAAACATCTACTTGATGGCACGTTGACTGAAGCCGATCAAGTCAAATCTTCAACCTCATCCGAAAGACAGTGTTAATGAGCCAAGAGAAGCTCTGAAAGGATCCAGGAGAGGGTTGGGGATCAACTTCAATAAGCTGGGCAATGTCAGGGTCAGTCTTGCCTTTCTAACACCTCTCTGCTGTCATCCGCTCATGTCTCAGGTCTTGGAAAAGCGTAAGATTGTATTACAAATGCATACAAGTTCAGTCCACCATCCCTGCCCCCAGCATATAAATTTTTGTCCATACTACACCCCCACAGCTGTGCCCGAGGCGGCAGGGTCTTGTTTATCGTATCCAGTGCAGCTGTCCATGACGGCAACTGCAAGCGGAGGATTAAACAGAAGACAAGAAGCAGCAGGAACGAGGAAATGTGACGGAAGCAAGCTGAAAGGGTTAAAACGAGTTACTTTATTCTCACTTATGAATTCAACAACCTTACCATGCATTAGATCACAAAACAGGAAAAAGCTGTATTCCCCTATTAGTCAGAGGATCAGAAAGTACCAGGATTCTCAAAGAACGTCCATGCTATGTGTCAGTGTGCCGCCAAAGCCAACATAAGAGAGTCTGATGCGGTGTACAGAAAGCCAGAGGTTACAATTTCTATTCGTGTCAGTAGCCAGGTTTTCCTCCAAAGTCGTGAATTTAACTATTAAAATATCACATAAAACATTTGTGAATAAGCACCATTTCCATCCGAGGAGTCAAAGAGAACGAAATTGTCACTTCCTGCTAAACTGACACTAAATATCACAAATAAAAGTCACTGAATATAATCATTTTGGTAAAGGCCCATTCACACCAAACACGATAACTGTAAATATAATGGCAAAGATAGTTCTAAAAATTGTTTTTGATATTAATAAATATACTAGAGTCCACACCACAACAATAATGATAAAGTTACAGAAAAAGAATAATAATTTCCAGAGCAAGTTTTGTCCAGCTGATGAATGATGCAAACATTGGCAGCCAATCAGAATCCATCCTGCTAGCACAAGCTGGAGAATTTAAAGTGGCAGAAACGTCTTAGCTTAGAATAACCAGATGATATAGCCTTTAATTGCCTAAAGCCTTCACTTTTCCCTCAATAAACTCTTAATTTTCTGCTTATTAATAGTTAGTAAGGTAGTTATTAAGTTTAGGTAGGCCTGTTGGGTAGTATTAGGGATGTAGATGTATAAGGTCACGTAGAATAAGCCATTGAAATGTGCTTAATTAGCACTAATAAAAGGCTAATATTCTATTAATATGTATGCTAATAAATAGGTGTAATCGTAAAATAAAATGTTACCATAATTTTCGCATGACTAAATGACTTGTGCCTCAGAGAAAATACCACCTCAAATAGATATAAAAGACATTTTTTGGGCCAAATTAAGGGATTTTTTTCACAATTTGGCGTTTCCATCACTTACAAATGAAGTTCTTTATAATATGCTGTACAAACCCTGACAATATTTGAATCTGGATGCAATGGTGAGCCATAAATGTCATTTGACTAATCTCTGTGGCAGCATCGCAATGGCCCCACAAGAACACACATCAGAACAACTACAACGAACTGGATCATCAATAATGCCATTTCTTGATAAGATCACCATGCTATTATAAGCAAGTCTTATGTTGCATATCTTGAGCTCACTTGCATGTTGGGTTCACGGGCCTGTCCTGACATGCTGCTTTTGGATACACCCAGGAAATCATACCTCAGTCCCACAGTCCCACAACATAATACTTCCTGGGATCAGTTCTGGACTGTCAACAAAGGGTTGAAGGTTCCCGCAAGATGCAATCCTTGAGCTATCAGCAGGGCACTCAGGTTACTCCAGTTGGATTGTCTTTAAAATAAGTGCATTGTAAGCTGCTTTGGGGAGACGTTTCTCCATTAAACCTCACATTTAAGATCAGGGTTGTTTTGTTGTTGATATGCAATGCTTAGGGGACATTTGTAACCAAAACAATGTGCATTGTTTACATGAGATCTATTTGATCTATTCATAGACTACCTGGAAATCAAACCCACAACCTTAATGTTGCATTACTGTTCGAGCAACAGGAACATGCCGAATGGAAACTATATATAGGTAGCAATATAATTACAGAAACATATTAACTCCTTTTTGTGGTAGATTCAAGAATGTGAGCATCAGAGGGCAAGAGATGCCAGCAGACCTTAAGATGTCCCCTTAGGGCTCTTTCAACTGTCACTTCTTTGAAGACTCTGTGGCATGTCCTTGAACCTATGCAGAATACCTACAAGAGTAGTGATGGTATTGAGTTTCGTCCATTTGTAAATCATCCTGTCAACTTATCAAGAACCAAGTGCTAAGAAGCCCTTTCAAGTCCTCCACAGCTTCTTCTGAGATGCTTTGATATCTTTTTCAGTATGACACTTTGACCCTGAATAGGCCCCTATTGCAAAAATAGACAACCAAATTGCATGCAATTATTTTAAATATGACCAGTATTATTTTAATAGTTTTTATTCATTTCAATTATTTTATATATATATTTTTTCCACTTAAAATTTTATTTAAATTATATATATATATATATCCTTCAGAAACTTTTTTTTTTTTGATTCTGTCAATATGTGATTCACAACAAATGATAAAGTACACTTTATCCTTTTAAAGTACTCATCACAACAAAAAAAGGATTGCATCGTCTTTTTTCATTGTGGGTGTGCTAGCAAGGCAGTGTATCTTAGCACAATCCTGTATTTGTCCTTGCAGGCATCGCAGAAGTCGCTTTAGAGTCATTTGTTCTGGAACAAGACCTGACAAGCTCAGTTCAGCCAGTCATGATCCACCCTGTTAAACGAGGCTCGGTTTTGTTTTCGAAACAGAAAAGTGTCAAGTGAAACATTTTAAATGCATCATAGCAAGAAGGTCGATTCCCAGCTGAGCAAGGCAGCCATTCACTTTGTGATTACTAAGAAAATAGACCTAATTAATAAAATAATAAATAATAAATACATACTACCTAATGAGGACAAACTGCTAGTGAAAGACTGGCTGAACACAACAGCTCCGCCACACCTTCAAACAAAAAAAAAGTTCAAATACTCAACCGCCAATTAATCATTTCCTTTTTCACACGGGTAATTTTTTATAATAAAAAGTCATTTTAACCATAAATTAGGCATCACAAGTAAGTCACAAGGTTAAGTCCTGACACACATTTTCCAGCAAAACAGTCCTAAGAAGGTCTTCATTAATTTTGCCATAACAATACATTAATTTGTAGAAAAGTTGGTCCAATTCTCACTATTAACAAACCATAAACTATGACTTTGCCTCAAAAACTCTGCTGGTTATTAATAGTTCGTAAGGTAGTCGTTATGTTTAGGTATTGGGATTAGGGATGTAGAATATGGTCCTGAAGAATACAGTATATTATACAATTTTCTAATAATACACAACAGTTGATGTAAAAGCACAGTTTAGGTTCTACTCAGATAATCAGACTGGATAATCTAATGTAAATTATGATCATGCACTCTAATTCTTTAGTATCAAACAGTTCGCTTTGTCCCTTAAATTTGATTGGTCAAGTGGCATTTCAAATTGTGATGATAGTACAGTCAGTCCTGTTGGATTCCTGGCCTAACATGTTATTTTTACATGCACAAAAGGATAGATCTTCTGTTTTTTATTTAACATGTAAATCTAAAGTTCTAGTGTTTATTGATTTCATGTCAATTTCAGTGTTGACTCAGCATTTAAAGTCTGTGTGGGTTTAATATTGATTGAGATGTTGATTTGCACTGATTCACTAAATCAGCATTTAACTGTGGACTGAACATTCGATTCAATATTTATATATGTTAATTCAGTGTTAGTTTAAAGTGGATTCAATGTTAAAAGCATAACTAAAATATCAAGTTCTGCAGCAAAATTGAATACTAAAGGTTAAGGATTTGAACAAATCCTAATCCTAAAGATAGGTAATAATACTGTTTTATGACTAATTATCACTTATTGTACCCTGTGGTTAACATCCTTATTTTTATTGCTTCTGTAGACTACAATATAATGAATGTGTCTGAAAATATAATGAATGTGTCTGACATTGTGATTCATAGAGTGCGGTTATGTGTGTTTCTGTATGAAAACGATCCCTTATCTGACCTAGTGAACATGTCAGGGCATGACTCCGACGCCTCCCTGCGATCTGTAATCTGAGATGTCTCAGGGGAAGCTCAGGAGTGGTAATTACTGGGCAAACATCTGAAAGAACAAACCCAAACTAGTCAACACATAGTCCTCCCAACACACCTAAGTCTAGCATTAGTGTCCTGCCTTCTCACCTCTCACCTTACCAGCGTTGGCTGTGGGACATCATAAATAATAAGTGGTTGAAAGTTTGACACTTTTTAACAAGACTTTCTCGACACTGTTGAGAAAAGTGGGGAATGGATTCTGGAAATCACAGTATCAGGTTCAAACTCACATCTCTTGCATAAACAAGGCTCTAACACGTCAGAACATGTGCATGAACTGCAAGGTCAGCACTCCAACAATGCAGTGGAGGTTTTTATCCAGAAGCTCAGTGTAGTGATCAGCTCTCTCAGCCGGTCCATCAGTTCTACAAAGTAGTCTGGGCTTTTCCAGAAACAGCTTCTAGGAGAGCTTGCTAGCACGCTAACAGTAACGTTTGTATGTTTTTTGCAAGTTTAAGTTGGAAAGAGAGGCATTACCAGCATCTCAATGTATTAGGAAAACACCCTGGACAGATGGCTGGTCCATCACATTAGACACAATCACCTACAGACAATTTACTTTCCAACCCACCTATATGCGTAATTTCGGAAATCAGAGCACACCAGGGCTCAAACCGGACACCTTCTTGATGGGAAGCAACAGTTCTGAACCACAGAGTTGGAATAAGAGATCTTGACTATTGTAACTAGTGTATATGTACACTAACTGGACTAGGCAAGGCCTTGGCATTGTGTCTTCCTTAAGACTGAGTTGTTCATAAAACCTACTGACAAGTAATTTATGAAATGATGCAGCTTGGACATGCTGCTCAAGGAGCCAAATATTTCAGCTTAAGGCTCACACCCTGCAGAGCTTCAGCCATTAACATTAACATATACCAGATGCATATTTTACATAAGCATAGCAACGCTAGTTGTGCTGATAGACAATAACATCAATAATAGTAAGAGATCTTAATTAATACTGTTTAAAAAAAAAAATTTTTGACTAGTGTAAATAGCGTATCCGCTTACATATGTTGGATTCGTTGTTTTTGTATGTTATATTTTCCAAAATGGCACTATAGGGTTTATGAGCCTTGCTCATGTAAGGATCTTTGGTGTCTATGGAGGTTCAGAGAGCTCTTGGATTTCATCAAAAATATCTTAATTTGGGATATTTGGTAATAGATCACACTAACATTAGGCTGCTTTTAGAAACTTATCACTTATATAAGTAAGCAATTAAATAAATTAACATGATGATACAGTGCATCTGCAATCTCACATTGAAGATAGGATGATATGACTACAGAGCATATCGCCTAATACTGAGTAACACAACATATTCGAAAAAAAGTCCCTCACCTCAATCTTTCAATGGCACACTGTGTAGCTAATATGTACATGCCTAGCAACATGAAGACAACACAGACCACCTTGTTAAAAGATGCATTCCTAAGTAGCAAATATCCAAATGTGTGACTGCACTGAAGACATTACAGCGGAACAAAGAGTCTTTGCAGGCCTCGGGACTGGAGCCACGCCAAGAGCGTCCAGAAACCGCTAACAAAGAAAGGTGTGACGGTAAGAACCCAAAAGACCCGCCATCCCTCCGAGGGTCTTGACTTACAGAAGTACTATCAGAACACCCACACTGTCAATCGTGCATGGGTCAAGTATCTACTGAGGTTTCATCATTTGGTAGAAAATTTGTCCTCAGGCATCGAATCTTATATTCACGTTTTGTTGTCCCAGAAAGCACATTACAGTACTGTAGGAGGAAGGAATTCTTTTGTGTAGAGTCCAGCAAACATGTGACCTAATTAGGCCTTGCGTTTTCTGAGTGTTTCCGTCTTCCCCCGCATGTATACGAACACAAAGGTCCAGTGTATGCGCCCACTCGCAGATATGTAGCCTGAAGGCCTTGGCGCAGTTGCAACTACTGTTGTCCTTCCTAGACTTGTCTATCAGTGTGATGGGACCGACAGATGATCACCATGAAGACAAATAAACAAACAGTTACCAAGTAAACGTATATCAGATGACTCAAGGCAAAAAATGCTAATCTTCATGTGTTTCAGCATCGGTATCCCTAGAGATTGCATTAACATGACTGTGCAACATAACATCCTGAAACCAAAGGATCAGGGATGGGATATTAAACTAAAATAGCACTTGTCTTCTAACCTACGGCTGTATTTGACTTTGTATTGCATGAAAGTGGATCGCTGACTCATACGCTCCCAAAAAAACCACACCCAACATCCGCCTGGAGGTTTTTTCTGCCGTCATAGTTTCCAAGTAAATCTTAATTAGATACCCGCAGGTGGGTTGAGGCAGGTTGTCTCTTATTTCTATTTTCCTTTGACCAGATCAAACAGTACACCGCAAATATTGCGCTTACATTAAACAGGCGTGCATTTATACAAGGAAGTGGAGGTAGGAAGGGGTTTTTCGAAAAATAACACGCTTTTTTTTTTACCACTCCCGACAAGCCCTGCAAAATGAAAGAAAGAAAACTCCAACTACAAAAGACTTTGAACCAGAAATTGAACTTGAACGTTTTGCCCAGCTCTTATGCATAAAATGCACCATTACATTGCAAGGGAGTGTGGGTAGTTGACAGATTATTGCTAAGGTGTTTTGATGGGTGGCAGGGCATTGCGAAGTAGCTGCTAAGGTGTTCAGAGTGGTTTAGCATTCTGTTAACGTCTTCTTACCAACTACAGTAGTAATATATGAGACGAGTGCTATGTCTAAATTCACAGTATTTATAAAGCAGTAGCTAAAAACTGGGCTTGAAAGACCACTTTAGACATTCTACTTACTATAAGTAACTACATGCCTACTAATGCTCAGAGTAGACTGTTAGGGTAGGTTTAGGGTTAGGAGTGATGAGAGATGAGTGTTCTGATTGGTTGTAGATTCGTCCAGTAGTATACAGAGGCATTTGATGGACGCAGGTTAAGCCCCGCCTCCCAGAAGACGGATAGTAAGGCAGCTTGGACTAAGACTAAGACTAAGCTCCTATGAGCTTTATAGTCGCGGAAGCCAGGCTAGGAAGTTGACACTTTGATAGTCATTATGTTGTATGTTGTGGACCCATCAAAATAAAATGTTAGAACTTATTAAGCAGACAGTCTACTAATACTCTAATGACTGCTAGTTGACATGCAGATACAAAGTTATTTACTGTTAGCAAAATGTGTAAAGTGGACTCGAAATAAAGTGTTGCTGATAACTACAACGACCTACCATTTCCAACAAGATTGTGAGCTGCGCCTCCATTAGACACTTTACTATCTCATGAGGCTACAGTAGAGGAGTGGTGAATACCTGTGAAATAATGGCACCGTGGGTCACATGACAATAGAAACATAGTGAATGTAATGCATTCATATTTCATTTACACTATCTAGAACATACTTTTAACACATTGAGTTTATACCTCATCAAATGCAGTATCAACTCAGCAAACAGTTTTGGATGCAACTTAAGTCACTGCTACTGCTATGTTGCTAATGTAGTGGTTAGCATGTTGCTGAGGTGTTTTTGTAGCTGAGCTACAGCTAGCATTTAGCTAGGGTGTTTGTTCTTAACTTAATTGATTTTCTTTATTTCTTAAGAGTTGTAAATGAAGTTAGGATAACTTCCAAATGACTTTCAAATTATAAATCACAACACTTGCTACATATTACTACCTGTTAAGAAGTGTATGACTTTTAAACACTGGCAAAATGGTGAACAACCTTTATAAAACCGATCTAAATGTGTTTATTATTATATATTGGAATGTTTCATAAATGACAAGCAAAGTGTCGAAATGTAAAATTTTACTGTGGTGCTGTAATTGCAACAATCATTAACAAACAGTGAGCCAATGACATCTCATTCATTTCAGTTGTCAGACAAGATAACATTGTACTGTGCTCTGTAAAAAAAGGAAAAAAGGAAATGAAAAATCATTTTAAATTTCAATAGGTTGAACTATGGCTCAGGAGCGCAAGCACAACTTTCCTATATGAATCCTGCATTGGAAGTTTTGTACTTTGACTTTAATATTTCCCCTCAAGGGGTCATTCAAACTTCACAACAAAACAACATCAGGAAGAGAAAGCAATCTGATGCTTAACTGTACTGCTCCCATAAATCCTGAATGAATGTGTTCTTAAAACTATTATATATAAAACAAATCAAGTGAAATGATCAAATAAATACATTCTCAAAAATTAAATTGTTCCAAACAAATATATACACTTTCAATTAATCAGTCACACCTTCGTTATTGAACATATCACACTTCATCTAAACAACTTCAATGAACTTGAACTTCCCAAAAGGCCTCACGTGTCCCTATTGTGACTGATCTACCCAATGCCCAACAAACAGTCATGAAAATGAATATTCTTAATATGGCAAGCCATTTTAACACTTAACCCTTAAAACATACTATATCATAGTATCCATTTGCATGCTAATAGAGCCTATTAAATAGATACTACTGTAGCACCTTTCATTTGATACAACTTATTACATACTATCACTACTAGTACTTATTCTAAACATTACTAATTTGATTTTAAACAAACTCTACAGTGGCCATAACATAAAATGAGTAAAAGGGAATTGTGACTTGTAAGATAGTAATAGTTTCTAGCACTTTTTATGTACTAGTAGTTATTCATTAGGTACTAGCACTCAATATGCTCATTTTCCTAGTACATATTATTACATTACTAGTACTTTTGCATTAGCTACTAGTACTTATTCATTAGACAGTTGCACCTAATAAACATACTAGTACAAATTTATTAGATACTAGTAATTATACCAAATGTTAGTAGTAATATTTTTAAATTAATGTCTAAAATACAACTACTACTGACTAATGAATAACCACAAGTATGCACACTATGTTATTAAATACTGGTACATATTTAGGACTTCATAAAAACACTGAAAAATACTAGTATTTAATAAACATGTACTAGTATCTAATGAATAATGCACTAATGTACTAGTATCTAATAAAAAATCTAATGAATTCTTACTAGTAAAATTTAAAAAAAGACACTACTCACTATTGTAATACATACTATTTATACTAAATAGTTGATTTGTGAATAAGTCCAATAGTCTATAGCAAAAATTTTAAATGTGTTACTAGTAACAACAGAATAAATGCTAGATACTACTAAATAAGTACTAGTATCTAATGAAAAATAACTTGTATCTAATGAATACTAGTAGCTAATGATTAGCACTTGTAGCTAATGAACAAACACTAGTAGATAATGAATAAGCACTGGTAGCTAATTAATAAAGACTAGCATCTAATGTAAAAAGGACTAGTGGCTAATGTACAGGTTTTTGTAGGCTAATGAATAAAAGCTAGTAGCTAAAGATTAATAACTAGGACGCTTGGTTAATGAATTAGAACTTGTAGCTTATGAATAAAAATAAATACCTAATGAATAAGAAAAAGTAGCAGATGAATAAGTGGTTCATGGAATACATACTAGTAGCTAAAAATAAGTACTAGTAGTATGAAACTGGATGCTAGTATGTTTTAAGGATTAAATGTTAAATTGGCTTGCCATAGTCTAATGGCTGATTGTTCATTCTTTTAACATAGTGCTTTCACCAATTCGGTTAACTTCATCTAAAATCTACATGATTTGGTGTCAGAGCATTGTTTTCTTTGTGTACAATCAAGTTTGTAAACATTTACTCTTCTTTGTATTGTTCTACAGAAACACTATTTTGGTTAAATAATAAAACAAGCAAATTTGTGTGGTCAGATGTTCACTTGAAAGCATAATAAAATTGCACTGGTGGACTTCACTGCCTTTTCGCTTCTTTTTCCCCCTTTTTGGCATCGGTATTAAGGCCCGGTGTATAAATGGAAGAGGAGTTTGTGGGAAACACGCATACAGATACACAAACCCATTCGACTGCATTCAAATATGCCACAAATACATGACCTATATTGCAGAGAAAGGGAAGTACGTGGGAAAGAGGGAACACGTCAGTTACCGAGAGTGGCAGTACAGTGTTTTACATCCACTCTAAAATGATTATCGGTCATATTCATTAAAACAAGAGTCTCTTTCTCTCTAATTGAAGTGCTTAGTGCTTGATGGTGTGGCTACGTTCGGTAGCAACATCGCAACGGGCCATTCAATGGGCTGTGTGACGGTGATCGTTTGGCTGTGTTTATTGCTAGGCGATGGTCGCTAGGTGACAGCATCTCAAGTGAAGACGTAGTTGATGAGTAGCTGGAAGAGCAGCAGCATGCAGAGGATGAGACAGTGACGGCCGCTCAAGGACTTGCTCTCCTCAGCCGTCTTGTGCCGCGCGATCTGACGCCCCAGTGCACTCAGGTTTCTGAAGACGAAGAAGGATCAGTGTGATTAATACACGATGTTGAATGGCAGAGGAACACGCAGTTATTGTGCCATCAGTGAAGATGTGTCAGGCTGTACTTGCCTCTGGATGTCCTGCTGTGTTCTCTGTATAGCTGCTACAGAGGCCTCTATGAGAGCGATGTCCTTCATTTCTTTAGTGCATCTCGCACACTGGTTCATGAAGCCTGAGGAAGTCAAAATTAGATATTAAAATAAATAATAAAAAAAAAAAAAAATATATATATATATATATATATATACACACACACACACACTCATTTTTTTAAATAAAACGTGTTACATAATAACTTATTGTTTTAATTTTTTATGTTTTATAATACACATTTTTTTGTCATTTTAGAATGACAATGAATGAATTCTTTTAAATGAATTTGAAAAAAAAAAGAATAAAAATATGAAAATAAAAAATAAATATGAAAGATGCATATAAATCCAAGTCACTTGAATAGAGTTTTTTTTTGTTGTTGTTGGGGTTTTTAAAGCCATCTGAATAAAAGCTTTTTAATTCTTTCACTCTATTCGAGTGTCATATCAAAGAATCCCATATCTAAAGAGAACAGATTTATGCCTTTTAATACCCCAGTAGCTTTTTTTTTGCCGTATTTTTTGAATCTATGAAAATAAAAATTTTGTTTTTATAATGCATTCTATTTTAGAATTCATACTTTATTTTTTTATTTGAAAATACATTCTTTTATTTAATAATACATGTATTTATTTTATTATTATTGCTATTATTTTTATATAATTGTTTTTAAAAATTATACATATTTTCAATTTACAAGAGTTTTGTGCTTTAATTTAAAGATACACATTATTATTATCCATTTATTTTTATAATTGCTTAAATAAGTATTTGGTTATTTGTGTGTGTGTATAATATCTAAATACACATTTATTTTAGAACAAATTGTTTAATTGCAGAATACTTAATTTCATTTTATTTATTTATTTTTTAAAAATCTTATTAACACTTTTTACTAGGCAATTTAACAATTAAATTTTTTATTGTTTTTGTTGTTGTTGTTTTTTTACTAATCAGCCACGTGTGCACATACTGTTAAAACAATAAATTACTTTCAAAAACTTGTGTAGACAATTGAATTAAATAAAATTAAATACATTTTTATTTAAATGTAAAAAAAAATATGTATGCATTTCTTTTTTTTAACTAATCAGCCTGGCTTTAAATAAATTTTGCATACGTAATTTGATTAAATTGTTTGTTTGTTTGTTTACTGTAATATACAGCGTAAAGTCTCTTTCTTTTAGTCCGTTACAGTCCTGTGGATCTGAGACATAAAGCACAAAGTGGATAGCCGGAGTTTGAAAATCTTAGTCATGTCTGAAGCTTTTGTAACAGTCTACCATCAGGCTGATGAAGTAATTTAATTGCCGGAAGGACCATTTATTCATCTCTTAAAATGGATCTGTGTTTGCGTATGGTTTAATGACTCGCCTTCGTTGTCGGATGACTCATGGTTGGGTTCTGGTGTGCTGCTGCTGCTCTCCGTGTTCTGACTGCAGCTGGACGGCTGGCTGCTCGACTTCCTGTGTTTGCCGTTCACCCGCACCTGGCACACACACACACACGTCAGCCACACACACCCTGAAGGGCTGGCGGGTCACCAACATGAACAGCAGGAGTCTCACCTTCTGCTGTGCAGCCCAGTTCTGGCTGTAGGAGAAGCTGCGGCGCTGGGATTTCTCTCTCGTCTGGATGATGCCGTCTTTCTCAAACTGCAGCAGACAGTGCTCCGGATCCCACGGCTTAGCGCTAACAACAGAGTATTAGTTACTGGAACACTGACTAAATTTAGATTTATTAATATGAAAATGCTTGGAGAAAAAAAAAGCAATGGTTTGTGTACGGTGTGTTGTTGTGGACATACTCTGTGTGTTTGTAGAGCCACTCGTTGGTGTCGGGGTTGAAGGTGAAGAGTCGTGGGCTCCAGGGTTTCTCTGCTCTCTCTCGGGCCTCCTGCCGCTGAGCCTCCTCCAGCACAAACTTCTCCTGCGTGGCTCTCATCTGGTCTTTATCGATGATGGCTCTGGTCACGTTCTGCCACAGTCTGCAGGAAACACAGTATCACCCTGAACTCTGAGGTCATGTTTAACGAAGCTTCGAGGAGATTCAAGAGAGTCATAGTCTTCAACCAGGTCTGACTGCTTAACGCTAACAGTTCACACCAAAACATCCTTCCCCACTGACAGCCATGTACTAGCCAGGCCTTCGGACAACACTTATGCTAATATTTCATTTCTTTATTAAACAAGTTTTACAAGAGCTTGAGTTTTTTTGAAGAGCCCTTGAAGTGAAACTAATTTATGGCTAGTAATAAAAAGTACTGATTTATAAATGTTAATTTATTAGTAATATATAATCAAATAATATATCAGTAAACATATTAGTGCTGTCAGATGATTAAACATGATTAATGACATCGAAAATAACTGTGTATATTTATTTATTTACACATTATTATGTGTGTGTGTGTGTGTGTGTGTATTATGTACACCCCCCCCCCAATCCATACATTAAATAATTGGTATATTAAATATATTTTAATTTAGTTTTATTTTATGTAGATTTTAATATACCACTTATTTAATTCATGTGTCCGATACATCAATTAAATAAGTTTATTAAATAAATTAAATAAATAAATCAATTAAAAATCAATTAAATAAATTTATAATTTGTATTTTATTTTATAATATTGTTTGTTTGCTTTAAGATTTATGTTTTGTTTTTTTAAGAATAAGACGCACACACATACAATTGCATAATAATATATGAAATTAGTCATTATTTATATAAAATAATATTAATAAAATTTGTTCTAATATATTCTATTATTACATACATATACATTATAATATATAGTCACACAATACAGTACTATATATATATATATATATATATATATAATACTGTAATATTCACATTATAATGTATACTAATGCTCAAGACGAATATTATTTATAATAATAATTGATACAAAAATTATATATATATATATATATATATATATACACACACACCTAAATAAATGAAATTAATAATTAAAATAAATAAAACATTTTAAAAGTATGGTAAATCACTAATTAACTTTTGTGCATTTGGATAGTCTAGACTAGTCAACATTTGAAGAGGATCAAACTTTTATCAAAGTTGTCCTAAAACCAAAATGTGTGTGTGTGTGTTTTTGATGCACTTCATAATGTTAAGTGCCTTGTTCTTCAGGCACCTCTCAGACTCGAAGGCCTCCTGCTGGTCTCTCTGCACCACCTGTCTCTTCAGCCTCTGTCGGCGGATGTCTGGACCGGGGTTCCACAGCACCTCCTGCTGGCCTGTCCTCTTCTCCGTCAGCTGCACTTTACTATCCTGAACAAACAGTCACATTTCAATGAGACCACCTCACCTCACCCGCTCTGATAAGATGTCTCCTAACTTTTGGACTTCATTTTTGATTTATGTTTTCTCATCTTTGAAGAAACACTTGAAGGATTATATTTGCCACATCTTCCTGCAAGCTACTGATGAAGCAGGCCAAAAACACTAAATACTTAATTTTTATAATCAAAATGTATTATTTTAAAATAACACATTTATATTTGTGTATTATCATAATTGTATATCTTAAAAATGTATTATTATATAATTCATTTTATAATTATACTTTATTTTATTTTAGAATATGGTAATGTATAAATATAATGTATTTCATAATTAAAATTTGAAATAAAAATAGAGTAAAAAATAGAACATTAAATAATTTTATTTTGTATACTATCATATAGTTTTATAATTTTTGATGAAATTGATTATTTTTTAGTTTTATAATTATGATTTATTTTATTTTAGAATATAGAAAATAAAATGTATTTAACTAAAATGCTATATAAAAATATAGAGAAAAAATTGAATATAAAGAAGAATTTTATATTGTATATTATCATATTTTGTATAATTATATATCATATAATCAATTTAATCTAAATTCTTATAATTATGATTTATTTTATTTTAGAATATGGCAAAGTATGCATATAAAATAAAATTAAAATTCGAAAAGTAAAAAAAATAAAAAAATATATAGAATTTAGAAACATTTTATATCGTATATTATAATATATTATAATTTGTTTTATTTCAGAATATGTTTAATGTTTAAATATAAAATCAAATGTATCTCAGAATTACAATTGTATACAAAAAAATACAGAAGAATAAGAAGAAATCTCTGTGAAATGACTGTAAAAGTGATTGTTACCCAGTGGCCGTCTACTGTAGCCAGAACGTCTTCTCCCATACGGATCTTTCCAGAAATCTGGTTAACGTTGCAAGAGCTGCCAAGAAAAGGCTAGAAAAAGACAACAGTCGTAAGATTTTGATTTAAAAAATAAATAAGTTGCATAATTAGGTTTAGGACTTACCTTCAATTTGTATTCAAGTTCTGTGTAACATTGTGTTTTTTCACACTCGATGGTGATTTTCCCGCCAAGTTCTAATGTCATTGTACCGTACAGAATCCCTGTGAGAAACACTTCAGTGTTAACACTGCCAGGTATTATTTATGTGTGCATGTGTATAAAACTTACTATAAAAAATATTATTAGTATTTATATTAATAGTAGTGCTATCAAATGACGAATCGCAATTAATTTTTTGTTATTGTTATTTGTGTACTATTTCTCACTATATACTATGTATAAAGCATAATTTAAAATTCAGCACATTATTTAATAACGGTATTTAGGCTCCATTACCTTTGCAGTGAGCGTACGGCATTGTGATGATATACTCTTCATCTCGGGTCAGAAACAAGAGCCTGGCCTTGCCATCGAGTATAGCAGACAGCGAGTTACCTTTAAGAGAAAAATAAATAAATAAATAAAAAACAATCACACTGAACTTACAGTAGAACCAGCATCACAACAGAAGCGCACATGCTGCGTGTCTGTATTTGAACGTTGGAAAACTTGGATTACCATAAAACTTGGATTTGGCCAGAATGCTTCCACTAATGCAGAAGCCGTCCTTCCTGTTGCTGATGTAGAAAGCTGAAACGGGAGGGTGATGAGAAACCTGAAAGTACAAAAGTCAATGCAATGTTTACACTGCGTCCAGCGCAGGACGACTGGACACTTCACACTACAGACAACCAGAAAGAGTCCACAAACTTCAGAAGGCTGTTTTTGCTCAAATTAACTGTAATGGATGAGTCTGACCTGCTCTGCGATGTAGAAAGTACAGCTGTCTGTTTGTGGATGAAGCCAGCAGCATCGAAACATCTCTCCTAGAATAGGGTTGTATGGTTTCTTCAGCCCCTAAAATATAAACCATACAAACAACCTGATAAACACACGTCTTCAGACGTATACACTACTGTTCAGTTTTTGTTGTTGTTGTTTTATTTAAGAAATTCATATATTTATCCAGCAAGTTAACAATAATAATGCATCAGAAGAACAAATTAGTGTTGTTTTTATGAACTGAAAAATTGCCACAAATTTGTCACACTTCTACAAAAAATACTAAGCTTAATGAATTAAAATATGTATTGTTAACACTGATAATAATACATGTTTACTGAGCACCAGGTCAGATCATCACATGAATACATTACAGTATATTTTACAAATTTAATCAAATATAACATTTTATATATAATACATAATATTTTACAATTTATTATTTGACTGTATTTTTAAGGAGCAGAAGAGACTTCTTTCAAATGCATTACCAACCCAAAACTTTTAAACAATATAATAATAATATTATGGTGTTTCCAGTTAATTTTTAAACATTTTATATTTAAATTACTTGTATGTATTAATTATTTTAGAATAAATATACATTTTTATTTTAGAATAAATTTATTTTTTTGTTTGATAATACATGGTTTTATTTTTAATAAATATTGTTAGATTTTAATAAATACACATTTTTATTTAATATTTTTGTTTAAAATATATATTTTTTAATTATCTTAGAATGCATATTGCTTATTCTGTTCTGTTTCTGTACTTTCTATAAATCAACGTTTCTACAAAAATGTATACATTTTGTGACATTGAAAAATAATATAATAATAAATTATAAATTACATGTAAAATGTATTAAATGCTTGTTACATTTAGTGCTGTCAAACGATTAATCATGATTAATCACATCCAAAATGAAAGATTTCATTTACTTAATATATGTGAGTGTACTGTTAATATTCATAATGTATATAAATACACATATATGCATGTTTATATTTAACAGAAATATGTTTATATATTACACATATGCATATAAAATATAAATATACACATGTATATATTTTAAAAAATATATATAGACTTATATATATAAATTGTGTATTTATATATAGACATAACAAATATACAGAGCACACACACACATATTATGTAAATAAAAACATTTAATTTGGATGCGATTAATTGTTCAACAGCACTAATATTACACAATACTGTTTTCAATCAAAAAAAGAGAATTCATAAAAAAAAAAAAATTGTCAAAAGTTGTATATTTTAGTGTTTTGTCCAGTTATTTTAATGTTATATACCAAAATCCATATACAAATCATGTATGTATTCACCTTTGGTTTCTTGTAGAAGCCTGACAGATACCAGCGCAAGACCTGCTTCATCCTGCTGTACGCGCTCTCCTCCATCACTGCCCTGAAACACAGACACATACCTCCATCTCTTCTCCAACAAACGCACTGAAAGCCGAAGCTGCTCGTGTCAGTGAAGTGTGCGAGGAGCTCACTGGGACAGCAGGTCGGCGTGATAGTAGTAATCCGACAGCTTGTCCAGAAATGAACGCGGCTCCAGGATAAATGTCGGCAAAACCACTTTAGACAGATCCATCCCTGGCCTCAGCTGCTTCAGGAGAGTCCAGATCAAACCCTTATTCTCCTCAGAGACGGTCTCCACCTGAGACGCCTCGCCAGCCTGAGATGTCAACAGAAAACTAGATCAAAAAAGTTGTTGAGGCAAACTTTAAGTTGGCTTGAGAAAGCCGGACCAGAAAGTTTAAAACGTTTAATACGTTTATTAAATTTAAAAAGATGAATATGTTTATTAAATTTAAAATGTTTAATACGTTTATTAAGTTGAAAAAAATTAATACGTTTATTAAATCTAAAATTTTTAATACGTTTATTAAATTTAAAATGTTTAATACATTTATTAAGTTTAAAATGTTTAATAGGTTTATTAAGTTAAACAAGTTTAATACGTTTATTAAGTTTAAAAGTTTTACGTTTATAGATAGCTAAATTCTCGCTCTGAGCTACGATCCGTCAAAGTTTGCCGTAATGTTAAGTCTATGCAATTTTTCAGGCCTTCTGTACGATCATCGTAAGTCGGATCAGTTAGAAAAGATATAACAACTGACTTCAGATCAGCCTGAAGATCTGGGCTGAGTTTGGAGTCTGTAGAGTTAAAGGTCTAGGAGAAGATAGAGTTGATCATTTTGATATGGAGGAATAATAATAAGTTTAAATAGGATTTCAGTAACAATATATATTAGAGTCTCCTGGATGAATCCTTCCTTCCATGTAAAGCGCTTTGAGTACACAGAAAATTGCTATATACATTTTAAATAGTTAATTAAAACAATCTTTTACTGTACTATCGAATAATATATTAGTTAATTATCATAGAAATAAAAAAATAACTGTGTAAATGTGAAGGTCAGATACTGTTATTTCCGATACAGCTGATTTATTATCATTATCTCTTCACCTGAACAGTTTATGTTGCTGTATATGGCGTCATTGTAATTATTGTAACGTATGGGTAGACATCACTTTTTCAGTGTTATCGTGTTTGGTTCAGGAGATATGATACGAAATACATAATTTAGTTATGGTGGAAAGTAAAACGGTCACCATGGCAACCACAAGGTGTTTTTGCGATTGCTCCGTTTCTGAAAATGTTCAGCGCCTTAAATTTTTGCACACATCACCTGGACTAATTTATTTTGTATCTCTTTATACTTTTGTGTCATTTAATCATTTAAATGTATCAGTTTGGTGCAAAAATCTTTCTGTCCTGTTTAGTCCTACAGTAGTTTATGCTCTACGGTCATAAAAGTCATTTCGCCGCATACAGCATTACCTGATATAAATGGTTTTAGGTTTAAGGAACTGTTTTTCGTCAACAGAACAACAAACATTTGACCAATATTTCATGCTTTTAATCGAATCACATAATTCATTTGTCTCAAAAAAAGACAATAATTTGCTCCCAAACAATTGTATTGTTTCATGCCAACTCAGATGACCTCTTCATTTCTTTAGATTAAAACATTTTAAGCCAAAAAAGTACATTTCAATGAACTAACACGCAATTTCTCTTTGTTTTAGCATGTCTTCATCAACAAGGCCCTTTTTAACAAATCACTGCGCGACCGAAACATAATTAACTAGTTCTGCTGAAACAAAGCAGTTCATTCAGACCAAACAGAGACCGTGATGAAACGATCACCTCTCCCATCTCTTCATGGGCTTCTTCAACAAACACCGTGGCCAGCAGACACACGTCATCCGATTGGTCCATGTCGCTCTCCTCTGTCAGTCTGCCTCCATTCTCATTGGCCGCATTGTCCGAGTCGTCATGCGCCTCCCTCTCTGATTTGTCCGAGTTGGCGTCGTTCTCCATATGGTTTTCCAACATGGAGTCATTCAAACTTTAACAAAAGCACACACAAAAAAAGACCATGTCTGCATTTTTATAGCGTATTTAACATATTCGACATTAATTGTTCATTCTGCTTTATCCGAGTGAGATTTATTAGTATATTCATATTCAAAGCCCATCCACATCAGTTGCCAAAGCAACAAACCACATGATGATCATCTTCTAACTTGAATGACAGGGCCGTCACCATGGTCACAAGAGCTTCATTATACTAGCATGAACGCTATTTTCTACATTTCTACCGAAGGCAATGAACCTCTCCAGAGAAATATGAAACATTTGGCTGGTAAGAGAGTCTTGGATTAATAATCGGAGCACGAGCGTGACATTAAATCATCTCTTTGTGCCCACCACACACAGAGATCACAGGAAAAGCAGCTTCTGTCCTGCGTCACCAGCTGTCAGCAACGACCAGCGAGCAAAGCAAAAAACAACAACAACAACAAAAACACTCCTTACCTTGCCAAGAATATATTATTCCTGAAACTCCAAAGATTAGTAAACAAGAACCTCAGAAAAGAAAGAAAGAAAAAAAAAAAAGTCTTTGTTTACAGTGATTTCCCTCTTCAGTTCCTGTCTGGATTGGCGTTTTCACAGGAAAGCTCTGCAGTAACGCATTTTCCAAAGCTGTTTTTCCTGCTTCACAGCTTGTCTGACGCGCTTGTATGAGTGTGTGTGTGTGTGTGTGTGTGCTGATGGTGGTGTTGGGTTTACATTTGCCTCATCTCTTCCTGCTCCTCTGCCTGTCACGTAACCTGTAGGGCGCAGCTGATTGGATGAGAGCTTCAAAGTGGCTAGAAAGGGGCGGGGTTTGTGATATATATTAATGATTGACAGACGAAGGATATCACTGGCAAACAACGCCTACTATTTTGCTTCCTCATGTACAGAAACACTGTTATTTAAATGCACTTTGAATCTCATTTGAATATTATTTGATTATCATGTAGATTTGTTATTAATGCTTGCCAATGATTTACAATGTCATGGTTATACGTCATGATTTTAGCTGTTGATGTCTCACAATATTAGAACTAAAGGTTTCTTTTTTTTGGTATTTAAGTATTTAGCATTTATATTATCTATAATGAATAATAAGATATTGCGCTATCAAATGATCATGTAATCAATTCAAAAATAATTTATATGTTTATATATATATTTTTTTTTTTTCTTATATTTTATATTATATATAAATATATTTATTATATATAAATAACATTTTTCTTAAATGTATACATGCATGTGTTTGTATTTATATAAACTTAATAAATATACACAGTATACACACATATATAATGTAAACAAATAATTGTATTAATTTATTGTGATTAATTGTTTGACTGCACTAATAAAAATATAATTATACAATAAGATGCAATAATAATAATAATAATAATAATAATGAGCAACTGCATTTTTTAGGGGATTGTCAAGCCACTGAATGGCAACATTCTAAAAATCAAATTACAAATATATCAGAAAAAAAGCGTTTTGTGCTGGTTTAGGTCTGTCATGGATAAATAAATATGATAATTAATCTGCCACTGGGTGTCAGCAAGTCCCTGTTTTAATAAATTACGTATTGAATCATTTAGATCAAACAATTCGTAGCTAATTTAATAGAAACAAGTCCATCTGAATTGACTGTTGAATCACTCGACTCATTCAAAAACAGATTCATTCAAGGAACGAAATTAATGAATGTTTTTGGACTCTAAAAAAAAAAAAAAATCATACCGTTAAAAACAAAAACAAAAAAAAAACACATAATTTTCTTAAAGGCTCCTTTTTTCTTTTAATTTAGCTATATTGTTAACACAAATATGTTTAATACCAAAAACTATTTCCCCCCTTAAATAAATCTATATAAAATGTATACTTTCATGTCATTCAGTAGCACTGAATTTGATGTGAACGGTTTCTTACCAAAGGATTTCTGTGAATATTTCATTACTTTCGTGGCCGTTAATGCAAGCAATTACAGTGCCACCCATAAATTCACATTATTTAATGGTACACTCCCTGAAGATTAGAGATGTAGAATATGGTCATGCAGAATACCCTAATTTCATATTATTTACTCCAACTGAATCTGAACAGTTTAGTGTCAACAAAATCATATTTCTTCTGTGACAGTTCAGTCCAACAGTAGTTAATGCGAAAAATTCTGATGTCATTCGACTGCCTTGTATCTGATGTGAAGAGGCTCAGAAGTGTGTTGAAGAGGAGAGATCAGACTCACTGCAGCAGGTCCTGGTCGGTGAGAGCCGAGCTCTGCAGCAGCTGCAGTATGTGCGAGGTCTCCGAGGAGCCGCTCAGATCTCCATCCCTGCCGCTCTTCGCTGTCATCTTCGACAGGCTGGAGCAGCTGAGAGCCAGCTCCAGAGCGTCCATCCAGCAGCGCCCTGGAGCAAACCACAGGCTGTGATCCTCAAATGGACTCCACACCAACAAGACAGTTTAACAGAAGATAAACGCCAATGCTCACCATCGGATTCGGACGCCGCTCTGAAGATCAGGTAATTACTAGGCAAGGGTTGAGTGATGGAGCCAACAGACTCGCCTTTAGGACCCTGAAAAATAACACACAGATCTTAATCAATCCTAACGACGAGTTCAAGCCAAACGTCACATTTCAGAGAAGCTTGTGTCTTACCTTCATGGCCCATATGGACTTGTCCAGCGGATGGTAGAGTTTGAAGCAGAACCCGTCCTTCTTTGAGGGTCTTTCGATGAGCTTGCAGGCGTTAAGGAGAATGGTTCCCACCCAGTGGTCTGAACCGGGAGTCTTGTATATCAGGAGAATGCCGGGCTTCAGGATGCACCAGAGTTTTGTCCAACTCTTCAATGTGCCTCGAATCTGATGCATCCATGAAGCGCATCTTAAAGCAACTGTCTAACTATCGAATGTTAAAATGAAAACAATGAGCTTTACCGACCTTCAGCCAGTTGGACATAATAACCACACTTGGATCCTTAAGTGCACTGAACAGTTCTTTGGCGACCCTCTTCTTCTCCTGTCGATAGTTCTTCTTCTGAACCTACAGTATGAAAGGTCAAGGTTTAATCCATTGCTTGAATATTAGCTAGGGGGCGTAAGTGGGCAGCAAGACGTAAAATCTCTGAAAACCTTGTTGAACACTAGAGTGCACCATATACACTATCAAAGAACCTATTTATTACTGTTACATCTAAAAACCCAAGGATTTGTTTTAGATTATGGAGGAGAACTCTGATTGGACAAAGCAAACATTACTCATCGACATTTGGATTCACAACAATTCAAACCAGTTTAACATTTATAAAGTGTATAACTGAAATGAAATGCTTTTTCTATTTTCAGTTCTAATTTCGGTTTTATTTTGTTTTAGTACTTTTGTTATATGCTTATGCCATTATTACTTAAATTAACATGAGAAATTAGAAATGAAATAGAAATTGTAAATTTTATTTTAAAAGGAGTTGTTTTAGATTTAGTTTTTTTTATGTTTTTACCACCCCACACACACACACACACACAAAATAAATAAAATATTTATTCATAGTAATTTCATTATTTCTTACCATTTTCAGTTCTAATTTCAGTTTTTTTACTTTTCAGTACTTTTGTTACATGCTTATGCAATTTTTATAGCTTTCCCTTTAAAAAAATTGTTTTTTTTTTGTTAACATGAGTAATTTTAGTACTTTAATTTAAATAGAAATTCTAACTGAAATAAAGTTTTTCATCTAATATTTACAATTTATTTAAATTCAATTAACAAAAAATATATTTTTATGTTTGTATGTCATTTTTATAGTTGTACCTTTTATAAATGTAGCTTTTTTTATTTTTATTTTCATTTCAGTTTCAGCATTAGCAATTGCAGTACTTCCGTAAATTCAGAACTTGAACGAACATGAGAAATTAGAAATGAAATAGAAGAGAACTCTGAAATAAAAAAATATATCTTATAATTCTAATTTATTTAGTTTAAATGAACAAAAAATATGTTTTGCTAAAAACTCTAGATGAGTGGTTCATAAAATGTAGTTCTAGTTTTCTGTGTAAATGTAGTTCTCTAGCACAAACAAGAAAGAAGGGCTACTTGTAAGACGTCACACATCAGTCCAAAAATGACACAGAACACTATTAGACACAGACCTTTCATGCATGTAAACTGCTCAAATGTGTAAAAAATAAACCAGATGAAAAGCTGGATTAAATATTTGAATAAACATTAGAGTACAGGAAGTGGCTGTATGCAGGTTTAGTGCCGTCCACCTGTTGACTGACACCACGAACAAGCTGCTGTTTAGAGAAACTGGGTCAGGAACTCTGCCTGGAGTGGGAAGCACATCGTACCTTAAGCGATTCTTTCCTTGCCAGCTTCTCCGTGGGCGAGGAAGACTCCTTCTCCAAACCGATAAACATCCTGGATTCCGACTGAAGCCAAATAAGAAAAAAATAATCCCAGAAAAATCTTCAAAACTCATTTGAAGTCAACATGAGATTGATGCATTTATAATACTTGCTCCTGGTCTGAATATGACATTTCATAATATCCCGTTTCATGTTACGCTAAACTGGTAGAGCTTAGAAAGTCCTACTATAATAATTCTATTACGTTAGTATAACTATACAGTCATTTTAAAAGTAAACAAAGCTAATTCCAGCCACAACCTTTTCACACCAAGAGCAAAAGGCAGCAGGCTAAATGCAGCAGGTCTGTTTGGTCAGCTGTGGGTGTCAGTTGAAGATCAGACCAAAATATGGAGAAGACAGTTTCCCCCTTAGGCTCAAATTAACCTCTAAACCAGTTCATACAGTAGAGTCCAGAAAAACAACAGTAATGCTATTTTGCTGAAACAATCAATCAATAAAATTATCATAATCGTCTTTAAATCAGTTATCAGTTACAGTATTTTGGATATAGGAACAGAAAAAACCTACACTGGTGTTGCATCTAACTATTAAACCCCCTAACTATATCCATCCCAACTATTTTGAGACCTGTAACAGGCATCAAATTTGAAAAGAGCTCATTTTGTGGATTAAAAGTGTAACATTTCTCAGTTTAAACATTTGTTATGTTCTCTCTGTTCTATTGTGAATGAAATATTGGCTCATGTGATGTTTTTTTTTAAATGATGCATTAGAACTTTGTGTATTACAATTTAATGTCTCCTATGGTGAGAGACTGACAGGCTTTTACTGTATATTCACCCATTAAAACCACATTATACAGGCGAATGCACTTTACATGAGCCTGAGATGTGAGCTCTGATTTACTAAAAGCTTTTAGCACACAGAAAACGGTCTGGAGAGTGAATTACAGACGACAGGATGCGATTGGCTGAGTTTTGACATGCACTAATTGCAGGTCATTTCACTTCCTCTACATTGGCAGAGGTCTAGAGAATCCTTTAATCTTTTCTTATTTATCAGCATTCAAAATAATAATAATAATAATAATAATAATGCACTCTGGTGAGAGTTTAACTAGTAATGCTAGAGCAAGTAGCTGAAGTAACAGATGGGTTATGGCTGAACGCACCGCGCTGCTGGGCGAGCGGACCGGGCTGACCTCGTCCCTCAGTAAGGGTAAACCGTTCCTCTCCGATTCATTCCCTGCAGAACACACACACGAACATGCACGCACACACACACCCACACCAGCACACAAACACAGCATTAACATCAATGACATCTGTCATAATTATTATGAATATTTTTTTAAACATAGCTCATCCCACATTTTTTTTTTCTTAATAAACATCCTTTTTTAGGCAACCTTATTTCAATCAGATTTGTTTGTGTGGTTGCTAGGGTGTTCTAGGCAGTTACTAGGGTGTTGTTATGCAAATAAGTTGTTCTATGCAGTTCCTTGAGTTTAAGGTGGTACTGCCCTATATTATTTCACCTAATTAATCAGTTTC
Source organism: Enteromius radiatus (assembly GCA_032357445.1). Classification (NCBI taxonomy): domain Eukaryota; kingdom Metazoa; phylum Chordata; class Actinopteri; order Cypriniformes; family Cyprinidae; genus Enteromius; species Enteromius radiatus. The sequence continues at coordinate 14,285,520 of JAUCMS010000055.1, forward strand.
ATTCTGAAATTCATTAATAAGCTTAACCCATTATGAATATTGTTTCATGACAATGATAATCATGCTTTAATTCTGTAATATTTTCTATGACTATAGTGATGTCTCTCTTGTGCGTGAAGGATGTGGTGCTTCCACACATTCAGGAATTAAATGGATACCTGGGCTGAGCGGGTATAGTTCATTGTCTCCTCCGTAGGACAGGTTGCGGGTTAGCACACGCGGGTTGATCTTGGGAGGCGAGGTGGCTGTGGGACAGAGAGAGAACCGTCTGCGGAACAAGTTCTCCTCCTTCATTGTGCCGGCCAGTCTGTCCACCTGGAGGAGAAGGGAGCAATGTCAGCTGAAATACTAATGGATCATCACACACACATACAGAGAGTAACGTTAAAGCAGCAGTGTTATGCAGTCCTTGTCCTTACAGAGGTAATAGATAATCAGAAAATCAAAGTGGGTGTGTGTGAATGTATGTGTCTGCGCCACCTTGGATGAAAATGCAACCAGAAAGCTTATGCAACATAAAAATTAACGCTAAACGGGAAAAGCAGCTGACAGAATATACATATATTAAAGTCAAAGTCTTCAAATGTGAGTTCGCACACCAGCCAAAAACAACATATAGCAGGATGGAAAAGCATGGACGACAACTTTGTTTTCTTAGCAAATGTTTCTGTTTCAAGCCTATTTTTGTAATGAATTGATAAAAAAGACTAATAAAGTTGTGAATCAATTTTTCACTGAAGAACCTCATCAATTATAAATTCCATCTAATTCTTTATTATATTTTCCTTGAAAATGACTCTTATTTTATGCACCTATTCTTGTAATGAATCATTAAAAAAGACTCAATAACTTTTGAATCAGTCCTTTACTGAAATCTGTCCATTTATCCATCTACCCATCCCAACTGTTGATCCATTTATCAATGCATCCATCTATCCAGCCATCCATCTATTTTATAAGAGCCTATTCCATTCATCCATCCAACGATCTAACCCGCTATTCATCCATCCATCCATCGATCTAACCCCATCAATCCATCTATCCATCTATCCTATCAGCAATCTAACCCCCTATCCATCCATCCATCCATCCATCCATCCATCCATCCTTCCATCCATCCAACGATCTAACCCCCTATCCATCCATCCATCCATCCATCCATCCATCCAATGATCTAACCCACTATCCATCCATCCAACGATCTAACCTGCTATCCATCCATACATCCATCCATCCATCCATCCATCCTTCCATCCATCCAACGATCTAACCCGCTATCCATCCATCCATCCATCGATCTAACCCCATCAATCCATCTATCCATCTATCCTATCAGCAATCTAACCCCCTATCCAT
>JAUCMS010000055.1:14326528-14341580 GCA_032357445.1 Enteromius radiatus
ATTAATCGGTTATCGGCAAGTACGGACCAACCCAGCTATCGGTATCGGTAAAATTCAATATCGGTCGACCTCTAGTATCTAATGCATGCATCTTCATCATCACACACACACACACACACACGCGGGTACTTGTCGTCTTACCATGGTCTCAGAACGAAGTGTGGGTCTGTGTAAAGTCTGACTTGGTAGCATGATGGGTTTGGACATGACAGGGTTGATCTGTCTCCGCTGGTTAGGAGGGCTTGGAGCAATTTGCTATGTAGAGGTTATTAGTAAGGGACACAAACGTAAGGTCAGGGCATGAGCTACCTTCAGGAGTTATGCAACCAAACCACACAACAGAAGACTTTAGGAACCTTTCATATAGCACAAATACTGAATTGCAGCTTTCACATTCAACAAAAGGTGATTTGTATCTCAGAAAAGAGGTAAAAAAGGTATACACGTATACCTTATTTACGTTTGTTGAGACTGTATAAGATATGGACCAATTACCAATTGGACCAATGCTAGTTTACATTAGACTGACATTTCACATGTTACACAAGCATAGCGAGTCTGATTTGTTACCCAGAGCAGCATGACCATTTACAAACTGAAGACTCACCAGTGGATTATTAGAGGTGGATATCCTGCTAGCATGAGATGTGTTTCTCATTACCTGTGCCACAAGGATAAAGTATTCAAGATTCATGGAATCGAATTGAAATGTGATGTGTCTAAAGGTTCCCACTCCTATATGACACACATAATCAATTGTTGTACTGCCAAACACATGAACTATGCTAACCGTCAAGTTGCGGTCAGCTTTCGGGCTGGGTGGGCGTGAGAGATCACTGGGAATGGTGGAGTGGAAGCCTCCTCTTTGTCGGTAACCATTGTCTCCGAACCTGCTTCCCTGTTCGGATAAGCTTGGGGAGCGGGGATAGTTGGATGACCCTATGTGGTACCTGTCCTCCATGTGCAGGGGTGGAGGAGGTGGTGGAGGAGGAGGCGGTGGTGGTGGAGGGGGAGGAGGTGGTGGCGGGGGAGGTGGCTGAGACGAGGACAGGCCCCTGGAAGAGAATAGCTGGGTGGCAGGAGGTTGTCGGCTACGACCTAGTGTGGAAGGAGGTACCCTTGTGGCTGGTGGAGAAGGTGGGCGTTGAGGGGCTGGTCTGGAATGCATTGGGAGCTGTGTTCTTGGAGATGGAGGGCGATGACTGGAAGTCTGGTAAAGGCGAGGTGAGGGTGGAGGGAGAGGTAAGGGAGGAGGAGGTTGGTTGGATGTAGGTGGGGTTGGGGCGAGTCTTTTCAAAGGTTGCCTAAGACTCTGGTCCACATCATCTAAGTTGATGTCATCAAGGTCAGTAGTAGCCAAGGTCAAGCCTCCAGGAAACCTCCGATTGGTGGGACCAGTTGATGCAGGGGAACGGGTTGGGGACATCTAAAGGTACATTTTAATTGCTTAGAACTTAATTAAGAAAATATAGACTAGAAGACCAACACACATCAGGATTTTGGATTGCAACTGGATAGATTTTACCTCTGGAGAATCATTTTCAACTGAGGAGATCTGCTCTAATCTGGTTTGACAGAGCCTCTCCACCCAATGCTGCACTTTCTCAGACTCTTCCAGATCTTCCCTCTCAGTTTCTGACACCTGGTTGAATTAGTAAAGCCACACCCAAACATGGAAACTTTGACTAATGAGAACTTACGGACTGCCACTGGAAAGGGTACAACTGTTCACATGAAAAAGGTCAAGTTGCAAGAAGACTGAATAAATTACACACAAGGAGTACAATCTGCGTAAACAAAATCCCACTGTAACCTCACTGGAAATATCGGTTACCTCTTGCAGAAGTCTGCTGATTTTCATCTGCTTTTCCCGCTCAAGTATCTCTTCCTTCTCCTTTGCAAGTTTCAGCTCAAACTCCATCTCTTTTTTGTTCTTTTTCTCGGCTGTGAGAGTGTCAGTCTTTGACGTCGTCTTCTTCTTCTTTTTAGTCTCTTTTCCTTTCTAAATATCCAAAGTAATTTGAAAACACTTGGTGGACTTTGCAGCAAGGTCAGTCCAACTTCCATGCAAACCATAACTTTGAGTATATCTCCAACATATTCTATAGTTCTAGCACGCCAAACCATCACAACATGCTTGCACACACAGTGTACCTTTTTGAGTGTAGGCAACTTTCCTTCGTAACGATAGAACCAACCGAACGCTAAGAGAGCAAGAATGATACATTAAGTCCCATGCAAAAACTTTACCATGATATGGTGTATTCTGTAGATTCATCCATCTAAAAGCTACCAAAAGATCCAACCAAGCAAAATAAGAAGGAAGATAGTCTACATGCAATTGAAGTGTCTTGAAAAAGGGTAAGTTTGTCTTCATCTGGATTCTTTACTTACTTCTCCCATCTCTTCTTCATCTGACTCTGCAGCTGATGGAACCAGGAATCGATAAACAAGGCACAAGAAGAAGGTGAAAAAAACAGATAGAAAGACAAAGATCACACAAAGAGATGATGCATTCTCAACATAAATGCACATCTGTTCACGCAGGCGAAAAAGTAGCAACATTCATGCAAAGTGCATTATGTGTACCTTCTGTTGCTTGACACTTAGAGAATAGTTCTACAGAGGTGTTCAAAGTTCATGCACTGGAGAGGCAGTGCATAGGCAGAGGTAGGTACTTACTGGAGGTTTTGGGTTTGGGTGAAGGTGCATTACGTGCAGGTGGTGGGGGTGAGGGGGAGGGGGAACGAGATTTGGGTTTCTCTTTGGAACCCCAATCTTCTTCCCACTCTTTGTGATGCTTCTTTTCCACAGCTTCAATTCTGAGACGCACAACACATGCATTCAATGGACATTTATCCTGACAAGCAAGCTAAATCATTTCTGAGGACATATATATATATATATATATATATATATACAGTACTGTGCAAAAAGTCTTATTTTTACCAACAAAAAATGGTTTTAAGTTGGTTATTTCTATCTTTTGGGGTAGCGAAATATCAGTTTACATTTCCAAACATTATTTTTGTCATTAATTGTAATAATGCAGTGAGATTATTGTCTGAGAACAGCCAGTGCTCCACGCAGAGATCTGATCTGATCATCATCAGTCTGTCTGGAGTCACATGAAGATACAGAACAATCCAGAAGAACTGAGCCAACGTCTCCAAGATTCCAGTCAGACTGGTGATGATCAGATCAGATCTCTGTGTTAAACATTAAAACACTCAACAAAAATGCTAATATGTTGACCTCTTTTGCATTTAACAATAAATTACATTTGTTCGATTAAATCTTCTCAGTGTCATCTTTATTATACAACAAACAAACAGGCTGTGACCTGAACAAGACCTGATCTGTATTTCCACTCCTCACAGCTCTGCTTTCATCAACATCAATTTGCTCCACTCTACCTTCTGAGGTCTATTTACTCTTAAGATGTTTTTGCTTGGCAACCTTATATGTTACCTTTCCATCTCTTTGTGATAGCGTTCGTCTTCCTCTGCAGTCTTTTGTGATATCTCCATCTTCCTCCTGCAAAATATTGCACATGTAAAACAATCACAGATCAACAGAACAGTACACGATATGTTTAATAAAAAGTAAAACTGGTAACACTTCAGAATAGGGGGTCAGAATAATGCATTAGTTAAGCATTAATTAATGGTTAATTTGTTCACAATTAAGCATTAGTTGAGCAAAAACACACTAGTAATTAACGATGAACTTAACATTTTAATCATTAATTACTAGTGTGTTTTTGCTCAAGTAATGCTTAATTGTGAACAAATTAACCATTATTCTGACCCCCTATTCTGAATTTTTTTAAGAAAACATGCATCAGTGTCGAGTAGGTTTAAGTGCTTGTGTATGTTGTTTTCACTGACTGGCGCTCTTTCTCCTGCTGTTCTTTGACGATTTTGTTGGTCTCTAATGCCACTCTCTTCTGATGCATTAGCTCTTGTCTTTCAAGCTCACGACGAGCTTCAGCCGCCAGCCGCTCCTCATCCGTCATAAACAGCTCGCTTCCCTGAAACATACAGTAAGCAAATCAATACTTTCACAGAAATATGTGCACAGACACACCTGTACAATCCAATATATCCTCTGCAGATCACATACAGGCCGCAAAACAAGCTTACAGTATATTACACTACTACCATCTCTAAAGAGCAGCTAAAGGCAAACGCACTAATAAATAATGAAGAGGTTTAAAGTATAAAGCAAACAAAAGTCGCCCTCATACAGCTACAGCTGTCAGTTAAAAGAGATTCAGACTAAGCAAACGGCTTTCTATTCCATACAGCCCCTCAAGGAGAGATAAAAGCATTGTGGTGGGGCTTTGAGATGCTCTGATGGGAGAAATGTAAGTGAACTTACAGCTCCAGTGAGGACAGTGATGGTTAGACTCCGGCTGCTCTTTAACACTCGCACTGCCTGAAAACACACACACATTATCCCACAGTTACCAGTTAAACTTAATTAACTGTTTGACATTTTCAGTAAGATCCTGCTCACTTCTTGATGACTCAGGTTGGTGAAATCCACCCCATTGACCTCCACAATCTGGTCGCCAACCTACAGCCCACACATATTAGTGTGTTACTACATTCAAATCAAACAGTGGTCGTCTGTTAATGCAATCTAGGAATAAAATGAAATGACCTGTAAGCCCACTTCAGCTGAGACTGAACCCGGCTTCACATTGCTCACATAGATGCCTGGTTTCTGTGTTGGTCCACTGGATATGCTATAATGGACAGTTAAGAGACATATTAAGGAAGCGTTCTTCATCGCAAGATTAAACAAACAAAGGTAGGTTTTCTTACCTGATTCCCATGCCTTTAGTTCCCACCAAACTAAGGAAAACTTTCTTTTCTTTGATTTCTTTCCCTCCAATTGAAGCCAAACCAGCCACACTAGTCTTTTTCTCCTGAGACATAACGATAGTAATGTAAATACACAGTAAATACTTTTATAGACTAAATAAACTTTTAATAGACTTGCCCAAATAAAAAAGGGAAACTCTTACCCCTGATTCAGACACAAACTGATCCACAAACTGCCATTTCAGAGGGTCTTCAGAGGAGCTGATTACGGCAAAGTTACAATTTAACAATATCATTATAGAAAGAGAGAACATTAATAAAATCTGAAATCTTCAGTGTAACTGAAGTGACCCAAACACTAATAAAGTACCTCTTGACAGGAATCATTCCCACATCTGTGAAGAGAGCGTCACAATGGGAATAATTATAAAACATAAATAAATAATGAATTATTAAAATATTTAGCTAATGGCAATCCCTATAATTAGTTCTCTGAAGGACGACGGTTTCCTAATGAACTACTCAACTGTAATTAAATCCCTGCAACTAAGAGCTAAATCAATTGATTAAACCCAATGGAATTGCAGAACCTGGTTTTGCTCAGTGCGAAATATATTTAAATGTATTTGAATTACATTCATTTCACGCTTAGTATACTACAAATACATTTTCATATTTATGTCCTTAATAAGAGGCCATGCAATTATACTTTTAGGGGCAGTTTCCTGAACAGGGTTTAAGACTAGATTAAACTAAACGTTAAGAGCTGTCTAAACTGGAAAAGGCTTGCACTGAGATATCTTAACATACATCATTGCCATTGTTTGGTCTTAAAATGCTCACAGATAATGCATTTTTGGTAAGACATGTTTATAAAAATTCTTAAATGTCCTAAATTAGCAAAGGTCTAGTCCTGGCTTAATCTAATTCCTATCCGGGAAACCGGCCCTTAGTGTACTAAACTGGTATACTTAAAGTCTGCTAAATTGGAACAACTCATTTTGTACTTAATTGTGCAGAAGTAGTCTAAATGAAGATATACTAAGTATATTTGATTGCGCTAAAGTGGAACTATTGCAAGTATACTTTAGGTACACTTTAAATATTTAGCATTTAAAGGGCAATAATACACAATTCTCAATAAAAGTGACATTAACACACATTGTAGGCTTATTAATAAGAAATATGTATTGCGCACAAGTATTAAAATCAGTAGGTCTTGAGTTATCTGTCAGTAAATAGTTAATAGATTTGAACCATACTTACAGTAGTATACTTAGTATGAGATTACTCATGGGTAAGGTTAGGTTAGGTGTAGTGATATGGTCAAGACTAAATTTTTGGATTAAAATGTTGTTCTAGGGTCAATAAAAATATGTTGAATTAGGAACACATCTAAATCAGCACGTGCCAGTGAAATTAGAAGCAATTAATAAATTCAGCTCTGTGCTAAATCTTACGGCGGACTTTGAGAGACACAATCTTCTTGGTTTTAATGAGATTGATGACCTCCTCATGAATGCAGGAGGAGATGGAGTAGCCGTTAATACGCACGATCTCATCGCCAACCTGAAGAAAACAGCATATAAAATGTATAAACGTAAAGTGTGGATGACAGGCAGAATTTAAGAAGGCTTATTGCGCCCCCTAGTGGACATACTGGTCATGTTTGTTGTGCAGCCCTTGCAATTAACACTCATAAGTTTGAATGTGTGACATTACCTGTTGTCACATTTCTAATATAAGACAAGATGTTCAACAACACAAATGTGATACATGCGACATTGTTCGCTGCAGCAGTGCAAGCAATGCTTTTTATATATATTATAAGAAGAACTTGATTTTTTTTTTACCTGCAGGCCGACATTTCCTGCCTGTCCATCTTTGACTATCTGCGATATGAAGAGGCCACAGCCAAACTCCAGCCCACCTCGAACACTCAAACCCAGACCCTCAGGATGTGTGCGATCCAGACGGACTTCCTTCAACTTCCTGTTCGCAACAAAAGAAGACAAAATAGTCGCATGCTTTCGGTTTCATCATTTAGTTGACTATAATAGCCTAGATTTATATAACACAATATATTTGATTATTTTTCCTCTGAGAAGGAAACAAAATCCAGTTCATTGTGGCCCTGTTAGCGCTGTGCATCAGACACGCATGACTAGCGCTGCTCTCTCTGTGCTCATAACGCCGTTCCTTTGCCACGTCTGACCGAGCATGAGAGAAAACAATGCCTCTCTTTGGAGAGTTGTGCTGTCATTCTACCTCCTCTTCTTTATTGCTCTGCTATTCATGCACAGAAACTTTTCCATACTTCTCAGAAGCATCACACCCGTTTTCTTCGCTCACCTGGATCTTTTTGGCGTGAGCTGGTCGTACTGCACCTGGTGCTTCAGAGGAATCAGGGGTCTGATGGCATCAAACAGAGGAAGGCGTTTGGGCTCATTTATCACCAGCTTCAGGTCGCCAACCAGGACAGGAATGTCCATGGATCTATAAGGGCAGAGTAGAGCGATTTAAACAGGACCTGATTGGGAACATGCAAACTTGATTAAAATGACTTTTCTTAGACTGCACTGATTCAACATGCTTGATACTAGTGTCTGCTATTCAATCATTATTTAATAATATTCCATAAAAGTAAAATGATCATGAGCATAAAACATAGCAATAGTTCGAATAGGTGAAGTGCCTAAATTCTGCACCACCAAACAGAATTAAATAAACAATGGAAAAGTAAATAATGCATAATAAACAAAATTATAAATAAAAATAATGTTGTTAAACAGGTTTATAAAAAAAGAAGAAGAATGGATTGATTGAAAATACAAACAAAGTAATTAACAAAAAAAATTATAATAAATTTATTTTAATGAATAAATACAATTTTATTTAAATAAAATAAAATAATTTGGGGTTTTATAAATATTTATAAAACATTTGCTGTAACGCAAAATATAGCCTCGTTCCTATTATTGTGTAATGAAAGTTAATAAATCATGATATAAATAATAATTATTCATTTCAATTTTTATATATTTGAAAAGATATTAATATTTGGAAAATAGAGCATTTTTATGCTATACTATTACAATAAAATATAGTGTTGCACTGGCACATCATTTCTGCTTAATATTTATAGCAAGTATTTCTTTTCTTCTAGGGTTTTACATGCTTTAAGAAAAATTAGGCTTTTCCTTTTGCAACCTGGCATAGGAAGACGGACAATTTACTATTTGTGTAAAAAAGCCCTGATGTTATATTCATCCCATATTTGGCCATCTTAACAGGTACACACACACACACACACACACATTATAAAATAAATGGCATCATATATTTATATATCTTTATAGGTTTTTGCTGTGATTATGTAAGATTACCTTATATTAATTATTTCAAACAAAATATTCAGATGTTACTTGTTGTGGAAAATGACACTTTATACCCACATAAAGTAAGCTTATGAATTTGGAGGCAGTTGCTCTATGAATCATTGATATTTCACTCCTGACTCAGATATCAGAGACAAAGGGACGCGAGAGAATGCCGGGAGGACAGTGGAAATGATCTGATCCAAGTTACTTTTCCATTGGAACAAGCCTCCAATTCCAGTCCAGCGGAGCAATGACGTGTTGATTTACACAAATAAAGAGCATTTCCTATTCTTACACTTAAACCGACACTGAATACTTTTGTTTGCAGCTTTCATTCGATCGACAGATTACCAGAACCACTGATGGAAAATTACATTATTCATCAGCCTCTAAACCTCTACTGCTACCGAAAACGCCATTTATATTCTGTATTATTATATTTATGTTGCACATTTTTTTGAATATTTCTTTTAATGAAGAAGTGTACAATAAATTGCTACAATTTTACATTTTGTGGTTGCTCTGGTTGCTTGTAGGAGGTGTGTTTAAATTTCTTACCCTAATATGAGCAATGGTGATAAAAATTGCTAACCATTTTGCATTTTGTTTGGCCTGCGCAGTTGAGATAGATAGAAACATTAACAAGAATATTAACAAAAAACATTATTATTGTTATTATTGTTGTTTGTTTGTTTGTTTAATACAACAACCGCTTATTATACATACAAATGAACAAAATAAATGAATAACATGGACTGAATGAAGAAACAAAATAAACAGACAAACAAAATAATAAAATATAATAATAATAATAAAATACAAACTAATAAAATAGCTTGATAACAAACAAAAAAAATACATTTGATGGACTGATTGAACACACAAAACCAAACAGGTGAACAAAATGGCTTGAAAACAAATTAAGTAAATAATATTGACTGAATTAATAAACACATCTGAATGGACGAGCGAAGCAAACGTGTACTTACTGGTGGTACATGCGGAGAACGTCATACAGATAGTCCTTCTCTGCTTCATTATCGATCAGCAGCTCCACCTGAACAACACAAACCTCTGATCAGATCCTCAATTACAAAACAAAACAAACCATCATATATCTTTTACCTGATGACGGCTAATCTGCTGTAGAAATGTTTTGAGGAAGCGTTTTGGCCAGTCAATGATGTAACACATGTCTCTCTCACTGAGTGAGAGACTAAGACAGAAAGTGGAGTGAGGAGAGAAGGAGGTGGAGGAGCTATTGAGTCCAGCGACTCTCACATTGGTTGTTTTTAGTTTCTGTATTGTGAGCATCATTAGTTCAGATCTGCTCCACTGGACCTGTTAATGTTCCTGAGCTCAGATAAAGAGGTTTATCATGCTAGCAGTGTCACCTTACAGTGAGTGTCCGCGCATTATTATCATAACAATTTTAAAGGAACAGTTCACCCAAAAGTGGAAATTCTGTCATCATTTACTCACCCTTGTGTAGTTTCAAACCTGTATGAATTACATATTTTGAAGAAAATTTGTAACCAGGCTGTTTTGGTTACCATTGACTACTATTGAAGTCAACGGTGACCAAAACAGCCTGGTCACTAACTTTTTTTTTCAAAATATCTTCATTTTCTATCATTTTTGGGTGAACTATTCCTTTAAGGAAGTCTGTGTGATGTGAGGTTAAGCATGCTAAACTGAAAAGCCAAACTTATTCGTTTCTAAAAAAAATTAATTGAACAAACAAACAAATAAGTTGAATTGATTGGATGAACGAACAAACGAGCAAAATGGTTGGTTGGATAACAAACAAACTAACCTGACTGAATGACAAACAAAAGAACCAACACAACTAAAAGATACAACAACAAAAAATTAATAATTTATTTATTTAATGGTCTGAATGAACAAACAAAAATGAACGGATGAACAAAACAAACAAATGAAAAACACATAAAACCAGGTGGATGAAAAATAAACAAACAAATAAATAAAATGACTAGATAAATAAACACATCAGGTATTTATGACAACTTAAAGTGGAACAGAACATTTTAATTATTCAAAAACATAAAATATTCATAATAAATGAAGCATTTGGTAAACTATGAACATTGAAGGAAAATAAGCATTTCCTTAAAGCTCTGTATCAACACCAGCGTTAGGCCTCATATAGTAAAACAGTGACTGTGTGTTCAAAGGCCATTTAAGGTTTCATAAACATTTTAATAAGCCTAGATGGCAGTCCACCCTTGGACTTTAATGTCATAAACTTATGCTGAAAGCGAAATCTGTCACTTAAATCAGCTTCTTATACGTTGCAGGTTATGCCAAGTGATTTAAAAGAGTCAAACGAACAGAAAGGTCAACGGCACAATGTATTCGTCAGAGAGAGGGAGAACTAAAATTAAACCCAAAGCTTTATCATTTATAGTGTGACGCAGCTTTCCCACCCCCATCTACAGTCAATAAAACAGGCTGAACAATAAAGGCCACAATCATTTCCGCCTGACCACACATCTCTGCCACTTCAGCTAATGCTGTGAGAAACTGTCCGTTGTGTAACTCCATGCAGCACACAACAGATGGTACAATTCTACAGTTACACACACACACAGGGCTCACATGGTGTCTTAAAAATAAGCATGAGCATATAAATAGGTATCTAAATTAAATCATTCAGTGTAATTGAAAAATGTAGCAACCACAACAAAGTTTTAACGTGACGTTTAGCAGACAAAAAATAATCAATATCTACTGTACAACAATTACCAGCACACTCAGTAGCCTACACCTGTCACCATCTCAGCCAATTGCAAAGCGTGCATTATGTGACGTCACACACCTTTCTACCGGTAAATTACACTTTTATGCGAACCTTTGGCTTATTTGGCTAAATATGTCATCACGTCGAAGTTATTAAGCTATACCTACTAGTATGTTAACTGTAGTGACAGAAAAGTCTAAAACTGACATATGATGCTAGGTGTGGACACCTTTTCATTGCGAAACAAACTTAGCCAAACAAATAACGACGGTTTCTATGAACACTTTTCGTGTCGAAAACTGGGTTAATATTCATTTAATTAGTTTAGTAACAGTTTATAGCGTAAAAATGAAGGATGCGTGCTCTTTCGTCATTCCTGTGCAGCGAGATCAATAGAGTTAGCTTGCTAATAACTAATAATGCAAACAAAGCGATTAGCATAGTTTACATTATACAGCAGCAGTTTCGACGCATAACGTTACCTTATGCCGAAATTCCCTCGCCACTTTTCGCTCCATGATGAACGCGGTGTTTCCGGGTGTGTGTGTGTGTCAGTCAGTTAGCTGTGTGTGAGAGGACAGTGGAGTATCAGCGCCGGTCATAGGTCGATTCTGTAATATTGCTGTTAGCTTTATCACACGTTATTCTTCTGGATTCACAGGCGATGTATAACCATCATAACAATAAATTGAAACACATTTCTAAAATAATAATATAAAGTAGTAGTAGTAAAAGAATACATTTAAAAAATAATCTATCTCTCTATCTATCTATCTATCCATCCATCCATCCATCCATCCATCCATCCATCCATCCATCTATCTATCTATCTATCTATCTATCTATCTATCTATCTATCTATCTATCCATATCTGTGTGTCTGCCCGTCTGTCTGTTGTTCTACCTATCTCTCATCTATCTATAGTCTCAAGTAGGAAAAGAGTGTGTATATTATTGAAAATTAAAAGATTAAACACTCAACTTTCAGTTAAAGTCATTTTTCAGTCGGTTTGGTGCATTTCTCAGATCAGAAATGACACGTGTTCAGCCTCCACAACATCTTGTGCACATCATAAAAGCAGTTTCTCATTCTTTTGAACCAGTTGCGATTGGTTTGGTACATTCATGCAACTGATTATGTACATTTTCAGTTGCTAATATAAAGTTGCTCAAAATGTCTCTGTGCAATAGTCTTAGCCTTCAAGACCTTGTGTTATTAAATGCAAAATAGTTGCAATATATTTGCCATGAATTTTGCAAGTGAATCTGAACTTTTATAATGACCAGTTATAGAGAGTGCATCTCATGAATATATATATGAACAATATATATACTCAATAATTAAAACACTTCAAAGGAGGTTTCTTTTAATCGATATCCCACATACAGTAATGTGTAAATTTGTTCTTTTGAAAGGACATACATGAGAAGCAGAGCGTTCTGATTTTCATTACACTAACTGTCATCCCATAGTTTACATCAGGTAACACTACAGAGTGTTATATTGATATCATGACTAAGACATTAGACATTATCTTGTTTGTGAACAATGACACAAGGACATTTCATTCTGATGACACTGATATGTTCATTGACATAAATACTTTTGAGAGATCAACGAAAGGTTTTGAGTAAGTTACAGGGTTTTGCAGGTACTCCATTATGCAGTGCTGTTAGTACGAATTGTTTTGAGAAATGCACATACTTCTTTGCAAATATTAAGGGTGATTTGAGAAATGCACCAAAGCGAAAACTGTGAAATGTATCAAGTCAACAATATTGCTTTAAATTAAGTGTCCCCAACTAAGAAAAGAAGAGACAAAACAGACAAAAAAACTAGACAAAACAGGACAGCAACTGCTTACAGTTCCTATCAGCTCCTAGCAGTAGTGTTTTTAATCACACAGTATGTTTTTATACTGTAATTCACAATATTTGACCCTGTGTGTGTTCTACAGCCCTGGTCCGAGGGTCTTTGTAATTATCATTATTTATCACCATGACAAAACATTAGGCCCAAGACCACACACGTACACAGGATAATGTGTGCTCGTATGTGTCCTGAAGTTAAAGCTGGCATATTCTTGTGTGTGTGTGTACATGTGTGTCCGTGTGTGTGTGTGAAGTGCTCATTTTCAGGGGAAGCAGTCAGGTTGGCCCCTGCTGGTTCAGCTGTTGGCAGTGTGGTGCTCTTGGGGGGTTCGAGCCCCTGCGCTGACCCACAGGCTTACAGAGAGGGATTACAGCCTGTAATACTATCTCATCAACCCAGCATCAAAACACACGGATGGACAAAACTTTAGAGGGCCAGAACAGAATCACTCTTCAGGCTGAATTAAGCAAATATGAATTTTAAAACACTTTTAAACATGCAATTTCATTTACAATAGCTTTAGAGTTTAATATGAAATGATAAAAGACTATATCACTGTAAAGTTAAAAAAATAATGTGAAATCAATAATATACAGTTTTCATATTTAGCATCTTATTGTATTTAAATAGAAGGGTATAGCTATATTGCATTTATTAAAAAAAAAAAAAAAAAAAAAAAAAAATATATATATATATATATATATATATGTATATGTATATTCACATTTGCATAGCATTTCACTGTAATATGTCTGAATGCTTTGCTTTTGTGTTTTTGCTTATCATTATTCTGACTAAATACTGATGATTTTCATTTATGGAATAAAGTAAGAACAACCTTGCATTTGTTAAATCTTATTATAACCCAATAATATTAAATCTATCTATCTATAAATAAATATAAACGCAAAATATTCTTCTGTGAGTCACTTTTGTGTCTCCTAAATGCATGCATTTAAATGCAAAACAACAGAATGTTACAAAATAGTAAAATTAATTTAAAAAAGCAAGTTCCCTAGATCCTTCAATAAACATGTCATACAAAACAAATCAATCCACACTTTTTTCTGATGATAAGATCAAAACTTCACATATAGAATATCTTGCATCTATTCATACAAGAGGTACTATGATCAATGTCCTCTAGGTGGCAGTATGGGAAAGCGAGTATAGATGTCCCATCATGCATCAGCCCACTCTTACAGTAAGTTATGACACTCATGCATCATAAAGCAGTCTGTGCTGCTGTCTAGCGATGACTAGACGGATTAAAAGTATATGCATACTCATATTCTGCATCGAGCTTTACTTAATCAATTAAATGGATATTTCACACCAAAACTCAATGGTGTCATTGTTAACTTACCCTCCTGCCATACCAAACTTATAAAAAACGAGTTGTTGGATTTAGTAACTTTAGCAGTAATTCTGTTTTCTACATTTTTGACTTTCACAGGCTTTTTTTCAGTCACACCAACTTGCAGTCATCCTCCACCCAGCCCTTGTGTTTCAGGCTCACAGGAAGAGTCACATTGTGAAGGTGTTGAAAGGGAACAGGCAAATGTGTTAGTCTAGCACTTACGCTAAATGCTCTTACACCTACAAAAATGTGTGTGGTTCGAGGTGTGGGACTCCAGCTAATAAACGTGTGGCCCACCCTGTGCTTAAGCATAATATGAATACAGCATCCACAGTAAAAAATAAAATAGTGGCATTGCCAAAATGTTAAAGAAGTGGTAGTGTAAGTGTTTTTTACTATGCTACAATGCTAGTTGTTGTTGTACATCTAATGAATTTGTTCCTTACTTTTTCATCCATCACCAAATCTGAGTTTATTCCCACACTAAAGTAGCTCTACAGGTCATACTTAAACAAAAACAAAGTTTTCATATGTGAAGTTATCTGAGTGATTTATAATATTATAATACTTATTTGTAATTATTATTATTCCCACTAATACTGATGATTTTCATTACTGTAATAATTTATATACTTGAGTATTACTACATTTTAAAACCATTTCCCTCAGGCTCCTCAACAAACAAAATCTGTGCATAACAAAACTAAACCAAACAAATAAAACAATACAATTTAATTCAAAAACAATTTACTCAAGGTGCTTCATCAAACAAAACAAAACAAAACAAAACAAAACAAAACAAAACAAAACAAAACAAAACAAAACAAAACAAAACAAAACAAA
>JAUCMS010000055.1:14347165-14357734 GCA_032357445.1 Enteromius radiatus
AGGTTCCGTCGCTACGCATACGTCATCGGAATGAGTGTTCTGATTGGTTGTAGATTCGTCCAGTAGTATACAGAGGCGTTTGATGGACGCAGGTTAAGCCCGCCTCCCAGAAGACGGATAGTAAGGCAGCTTGGCCAGACTAAGCTCCTATGAGCTTTATAGTCGCGGAAGCCAGGCTAGGAGTTTATGGCATTTAGAAGACATCTCTAGCATTAATTCTGATCATGGCTTGTCCTGAAATACAAAAAAGGTTCGTCGTAGGAGATGTCATACTGCAGGACTGTGTGCAAAAAATTTTTTGACACTGCCACAATTTCATCAGAGGTAAAAGTTGATCACGACAGCAATAATCGGCTGTCTGTGAACATGTCAAACTAACTATCAGAGGCTACAGATTTTAAGCTAGGTTTATAGGGATCTTTTAGGAATTTCAAAATTCGTCTCAGGCGGCCAAATCGTAGCTAAACTCTCACAGCGTGTGCTGGATTTTACTTGAGCTGCCTATCCTGTAGCTTTCTACACGTTTTGATGTGAAAAATGAGTCCTGCGTTGTTGACTATGTCCTGGTGTGCCTACTGAACGTGTGAAGGGACAGAGGACATACTTGTCAACAAGTTCTTTTATAACAAATGGGGCAGATGAGAAGTGAGTGGCACTGCTCAAATGTGTCCACACCGGCCCGACAGGTGACACAAATAGAAATCGAACGTGCCATTTTTGAAATCCTGCTGATGTCACAGCATGTAAACGATCTGAACGAGTTGGGTGACCTTGGGACCATCCTGTGGCTCTTGGAAAATGTAGCTATTTGACACGCTCGTCTTTGCGGGTGACACCTAACTATTACTGAACCTCTCTATGGCTTGGTTTAGTAATAAGTGGGTACCTAATTACAACCCAATAGCATTTGCTGACAGGATATTCGAGGTGTCTCTGGCTATGTTGGGAATAGCATATTATCGTACTATTTTTAATATTCCTTCGGTATGCAATATGTACTGTATCTGTTTCACATTGTGTTCATTTCTGTATGCATGGAACTCATGAATAATCTACAGCAATATTACAGCTGTGTTTGATATAGTTACAATAGATACAATCTTATCTGAGTGAAAAGTTGTACTATATTATAGTACTTTATTTATTGTTGAAAAATAAAGAAAATAGTAATTAGCATACATGTGCAGCGCATTATACATGTATTGTACAGTACTCTATATATTTTATACATTACATAAAATAGATTAAAATAGACATAAAAAGATGAATATATTGTGCTGTATTATACAGTACAATGCAGATTATTTAAAAATAAATAAAATACATATTATGCATTATAAAAATATATTGGCTTAAATAATTGTTCAATAATATATATTATATAGTTGATCATTTTTCAAAAAAAAAAAATAATAGGTAAAAAAATATATATGTATTAATAAATAATAAATAAAATATATATCTTACATTATATAAGCCACTATGTATTTAAAATATTCATCACACTGCAGTGAATTCAAGTTTAGGTGTAAAATATGTAAAAAGAATAAATAAATTCAAATGTCATGGGTGTGAATATGACAGCATGTGTGACCCAGGCTTGGTTCACGCGAGCCCATAATCCTCAGGTGATGATGTCACCATCTACATTTAGCCTTCATCCAATTAAGGCGGAACACCTTGTACAGAAGGGGCGGAGCCTGTGAGAGTGACGGACAGGGCCTGGTTTCTCACCATCCCTTTGTCAATCAATAACCTCCGTTTAATACCTTATCTAACAGCTACGCTTCGCTTGCGTAATCGCTCAAGGTACACGAAGAGCGCTAGGTGTTAACTTTCACAGTTAGTGGAGTCGAAATGGCGGGGAAACACGGTAATCTTCCATCGCGGCCGACCTTCGGCAGGTGACATCACCTTTTAGGCACGGTGCCCAGCTGGTGTAACACACAGACTTTCGCTTTCTGACACGTACATCACCTTCTTCCTTACTTTTAGATTAACGCTGCATCTGCAAGTGCCGTTTCTAAATTTCCAGTGATTATCGTCTTTTGATTACAGAGACCGTCTCTGCATTTGATAAATAAGTTTAATCTCGTCATTATTCATTACCATCACTCTGTTCTCCTATTTGATGATGTTCAGTGCTTTGCTACAATCTGTATTGTTAAAAGCGCTATATAAATAAAAGTGACTTGACTTGACTTAAATGAAATGATCAATAGTCCAAAGCTCAGCTGTACTTGAATGAAAGGAAATGTGATAACATCATACTGTTGTGGATAGAATTGACCTGTCCATTGATGTAGATTGAAACCAGGTCAGTGCTGTTTAGAATAAAGGCGAGGTTAAGTAAGATCTAAAGATTACTATGTAATGGTTTTTTAGTAGCTAAATGCCTGTTTGCGCCAATGATGATAACATTAATGACAACGGTAAATATGTAAAGGTTTAGTAATCATTAATAGCCCACACGCTATAACTGTAATGATAATAAATCACTTCAGGAGTGCAGGGACCTCATCACATTCACCTTAAAAAAATGCATATTATTTACCCACTCTGAATCAGTGTTATTTAAAAAAAAAACAACTGATAATTCAAAGATTTATTCATTCACAAAAACAACATTGTTATTAGTAATGTCCTGAAATTTTAGCAAAATATAAACAAATATTCTTGTGAAAAAAGAAATAAAGTTTATGTAGCTTTATTCATGTATGTGTGTATATATATATTCAGCACACTGAAATTTTTCAAAAGATTTTTGGTACACAAAATCACATTTTAGAAAAAGAGAGCGAGAGAGATTATATATCTCTATATATTATATATTATATATCTCATTTTTGGATGCCTGACGTCATCAAATCCATGATTTTGAATTAGTACTTCTCCGATTATACTATTATGTCTATTTTGTGACTTAATTCATCACCTGAAAACACAACACCCTGAATAGCATGAAGCATTCAATTACCAAAACTTGATTTTTGATTTCCAATTTCTGATCAATAAAAACATTCACTTTGGTTTGGTGAAAAATCACTGCTTTTCTCATAAACTCTCCAATAAAAGCTTTTAAAAACAATTTCTAGTAAGTAGCACCTTAAATTTCTGTTTCTGTTTCACTTTGTGAAGCTTGAAAACGTAATTTCCTGTCCATTTTATCCGGATTGTTTGCAAAATTGCTGAGGAAATAAAGTCATTGCTTTTGTTTTTTGACTGCAGTCTCTCCCATGCATTATTATTAATCACCAATATTGTGTTTTCGTTTCCCGCATGACTGTCCTCTTCTCATCCCTTTTTTTCCTGTCCCTCCATCTTTCCTCATCTTCATCCTCTGTCACTGGCCTGGTTTCTCCTCCCCTCCTCTCGTCTCTGTGTGTTTTCTCCAGTAGTGCTCCAGTATTGTAGTGAGTCATTCTGCAGCGGCTCTGGCTGATGGTCATGTGATTAAAAACTGCCTGACAACATTGAGACAGCGGGGCTCACGTGCAGCGCCTGCACACACACACACACACACAGATTCAGGTCTTACGCACTGATGCTTTAAAGCCTCAAAAACACCACTTTATGTGCAAAAGATTTGAGCAAGAATAGAAGATCCCACTTTGCTCTCGATTCGTGCAGGCTTCTTTGTTTCACATTCTAAAGCATGACGTAATTATTATGCATATTAAAAAGTGAATGCATTTCTTAAATACTATATAATAATCATTATCAGAACTGCGATCGATTGATCAATTTTATTTATTTTTTTAAATACACAATATATTGTCAGTTCATTAACCTTATCAATACAATAAATAAATATAGACATTTTAATTCTATTAATATAAAATATTAATTACATAATATTCAAATAACATTAGAATATTCATCCTATATAATGGTTTATTATATCTAGTGAAAATGAAATATTGCAGAGAATATATACTAGAGAAAATGTAGTGTATATAATATATACACAGGTATATTATGCAAATAAATTTTTTTATAACATCACAATCAAAAGAAAGCACTAATATATATATATATGTGTGTGTGTGTGTGTGTGTGTGAACAATCATGAACATTATTTGTATATCTGATTATATAAATTATTTCATTAAAATGATTTGGTATTTGTTTTGTTTCCTACTGTTGATGTCATCATATCAGCTTTGCTCTGCTGTGAAACAGTCAGATATAGTGTGTTTGAGTTGTGCGTCTGTGACGCCCTGCTCATGGCTTCTGTGTGTGTGTGTACTCTGAAGGTGGACCTGGGCCGCAGGCAGGAGGTGGTGGTGTACGATCAGAGCACGAAAGACACCGGGCAGCTTCCCAAAGACAGCTTCGTCCACATCCTCCTGAGCAAGCTGGACGGCTCCTTCCACAGGGTGTCTCTGCTCACAGGTACACACAGACGAGACAGGAACATGTTGATTCTGGGATATACCAGCAGAGGGCGATTCTTACATCCCCGTTTCCCAAACACACTCCTGCTTTCTCCTGTCATTCCCTCACATTTACTCTCTCTCTCTCTCTCTCCCTCATGGCTCTGTCGTGTCTGACTGTTTTCTTTTCCGTGTAAATGATTCAGAGGCCTTGATGATTTGCGTTGTTTGCTGACAGACATTTTTGTTATGTCATCATTGGAGGAATGTACACACTCACTGCTTCACTGCTTGTTTTGCACCGTGTAGTTGTCTAGTTAAACGCTTCTGAAGGTTTGCAAATTGATTTTCTTTTGCGTCGCTCTTTGCTGTAGACACCAACAAAATACACTGAAACTCACATAAATCTCTCAGTCGCCAAAGTTATTATATGCATATTAGACATTAAATTAGTAGTAGTAATGATGATTAATGATATTAAAATAAATATGATTTTAATAGGTGGTTAAAAATAGCTTTTTTTATTATTATTTTTAATGCTAATAATTAATATCTTTATTTTTGATTTAACATTAAAAAACATAATAATAATAGTAATGAAAGATGGTGAAAGACAATGATGTCTTAATTATTTTTATTGTCTTTTTTATGTGAATTGTTTTCTTTTTCTTTTACGCTTTTATTAATGCGTATTAGTCATTAATTTAGTAGTAATTATTATAAAAAAAAAAATGATGTAAAAGTCCTGAATCTAAATATATAAGAAAAAATAAAACACAATTGCATGTAAATGTATTAATTGTTGTTTGTAGTATGGACATGTTTAAGTATGGACAAAATTATATAAATAAAATCTGTAAAATAATAATTAGACAAAATACTTTGGAAAGGATACTGCAGTAAATGTTTTAATATTGTCTAATATGTTATTGTCTAATTACAAAATAAATATTTAAAATATATTGTGTACATATTGTAACCAAACATTAATATTTAATAGTATTATTAAAGGTGCTGTATGTAGAATTGGCATCTAATGGTTGGACTAGGTATTGCAGTCCAAATTCACAATATTGTAATGGGATTTTTTCACCTGACCTCTCCTCTCCTCTTTAGAGTCGATTCATGCACAGGTTTCTTAAATATCTACAAACATATTATGATATTTTTATGCTGTAGTAGAGTCAAAAACTTACATACAGCACCTTTAAACTAAAACAATGTAGCATTATAACGTAATATATTATATATATATATAAAAACACCATATTGTAGTAACATTGTTAAATAATACATTGTTTATAACATTGTTTACGCGTGATAATATCATGCATGTATTTAATCAAAATTCATCATCCTTAGCAATTGATAAAATAAATAAATAAAAAAAAAAATAAAAATAAATATATATATATATAAACAATTTGAAATGCCCTATTTCCTGCTCAACTTCACAGGCATTAAAGCATTAAAAAGCATTAAAGCTGTAATGCTAAGCATTTGTGTAGCGATGCACCGGTCCAACAAGAATCTCCTGCTGTCAATCAAATGATGTCATGATACACAAAAACGGTTATAAACGGTTGCCAAAGGCATTTAGAGATCAAACCCTAAGAAAACGCAGACATTTTTTACATTCCAAAAATCGCAGCTTTTTGTCACTCCCTGTAATAATGACTGTGTGTTAATAGCGATCGTCACAGCAAAGTTCAGCTCTTAAAGTGATGAGTCTGTAGAAATCCTCGCAGTAGACGCTTTTTTCCCCCTCTCACTTCTTACTAAGCCATTTGATCCAAATATGTCAGCAGTGAAAAGAAGCTCATTTCAGTCAGGATTTGGGGAAATTTCAGCACTTCTGCAAATCTTTGAAAGCGGCTGTCACCTTTAAAGCTTAAGACCTCTTCGAGTCTCATTTAGCGTTTTTTTTTAAGTAAGCTTAAATTAGAAATGTGTCACACGTGACATGAAAAGTTAACCCGGCCTTCACTGAAGCTAAGACTGCACCTTTGATATAGAAATAACTAAAAATAGACTACTGAATATTAATTTATATTCATATTATTAATATATTAATAAAACATATTAAAGTATGGAATGTAATTATTTGTGGGGTTACTGCAGTTGGCTCCTTGAAATATTAACTATTCATGCTTGTATTGTCATTCTCAGACCCTCAGAAATAGTTCTTTGTGTAAATGAGGCCAGTAAAGAAGACGCCATCATTCTATTAAGACCTTATTAAGACAATATGGATGACAAATGGCTCTTGGCGGCCTTTGATAAACATTAAAGGACAGCTCTAGAGGAGATGATGTCATGTTTCTGGATGGGATAAAAGCTCCTGTTGCTTTCAAATGTAACTATAGTGCCACAAATGATCTCTTCTTGTTATTGAGTTGAATATTTTAATTATATGTCCTTTTAGATGCATATGCATTAAGAAAATGTTATATTTTATATAGAAACACATTGCATTAATGGTAGGAGGCGCTATTATGCCTCATCTTAAAGAGCACGGAATCTCTAGATCAAAACATGGCAAAGAAGAAGCAGAAACGAGATTTTGCATATGTAAGGAGATGAATATGTTATAATATGTAACTAAATAATAATAGTGCTCTGAAATGATTAATCGCAACCAAAATGAACATTTTTGTTTACGTAATATATGTGTGTGTACTGTGTATATTTGCTATTTATATGTAAAATAAAAGCATGCATGTATATATTTCAGAAACGTATGTTGTTTGTATATTGCATTTATTTCTATGTATATATATAAACAAAAACTTTTATTTTGCATGCAATTAATCCAACACGGTCTCGTGTTGATTCTTACGAATTCGTACAACCTCACTTGTTACGATTTTGTACAATTTGTCTAAACCCCAGTGACGGGTAGGTTTAGGGGCGGGGTTAGGTGTAGGTCATTTGTACAAATTCATACGAATTGGCAACTCGTAAAAATTTGTATGATTTAGCAAAAATTGTATGAGGTCGTATGAGTTTGTACGAATTAGCCACCTTGTAAAATTTGTGTGAATTGTCGTGAGACTGGGCCGGATCAATCATGATTAATCGTTTGACAGCACTATTAAATAAGCATTACACCGCATTTAAATCAAAACTGCCTAATGTTTTTAAATTAAATGGTGACCCAGGAAGTAGTATTTGACTGTAAAGCTCAGATCTAAACAGATCCAGACACAGACATTGACAAAAACTTGACTTTTTCTCAGCATTTTGTTCAATGTTACTTGTTTTTTACTTGTATTTTTAACCATGATTTTTAACACATTGATTACCATTCGTATAAATGCAGTTAAACTATTGCTAGTGTGGTAAAACCATGGGTAAGTTGTGGTTAGCATGGTGTAATTGTAGTAAGCATGTTTGGTTTTGTTTTTCTTTTATTTGTTGTAAAACCGTGGTTCATTTTGATATCTTTTTGTTTTGTTTTAGTTTTTTTGCTGTTAGCTTAGCAACATGCTAATACCAAATTCTACCAGAATCAACTGTAAACATTAGTCAAGTTTCAAAAAAACTGAGAATTATAATGAACGTCGAACTATGGTGACATAAAAGTCGCATTGATTTCAGTAGAAATGCTTAAAATGAGGTCGCATTACAAAACACCTGACCTGAATCTGATAGAAGTGGCACGAGTCAGAACTGAAAAGTTCAGATTCTGTGAAGTCTGTGCTGTTTCACGAACATAAACAACAACCATAAAAAGTCACACATGAGCCAAAATGAATCAGAGCTACTGAGTTATGCATCAGTGTTTTTGGCTAAACGTAAGATAAGATATTGTGTTATGATTGGAATAGTGATGATTGTAAGTGATAGACTCTAAACGAACAGGACGTTTGTGACCACTTCCTGTCTTAAACAGTCACTGTTTCCTTAGTATAAATGCTGTTTGGATAAAAGAGTGCCGTTTATGCACAAACCAACTTTGAAAGTCACTCAAAGCAATGATGTAACAGAGAGCAAGAGATGATTTCATTGTTTGATAACATTATTTAAAGGAGAGTTTCATGAAATTTCAACACTGTAAAAAGAGTATTTTTTTATGCATGGTTCTCAAAGAAGCTTGTTCACACTCTTAAAAACAAATGTTCCAAAAGGTTTGTTTCACAATGATGCCATAGAAAAGTTTTTGAGCCATTTAAGAACCCTCCAGTGATCAGAAACATTTTATTTTCTTAGTGAAAAGAACATTTAAAAAAATCTAAAGAAACTTTTGCCGCTATAAAGAATGTTCTGTGCATTTGTACGGTTAAATGGGTCATGAAATGCAAATGCTGTCAGCGTGTAGGAAATACTACAGCATAGCATATGAAATAACCCCCATGTATAGCACACATGAAATCACCCCATAGCATATCTATACAGGTGGAGCTGGGGAAGAGCATGCAGCAACTGCTATAGCACGCAATATACCAGTATTTGAACTCATTGGCTGCTGATGCGAAAACAGTAACCAAGGAACCAACGGTGTAATTAATTGTAGATTGAATTTGAATTTCGTGATATAATTTTGTATTTACCTGCATTTTTTTATTCTCCCAAATTCAGATCCGGGAGAATCTCCAGAGCACATAGCACGATTTCACAGATTTTTGAGTACAGTTTAGGCTGAGCGATATAAAGCTTTAGAGGGTTAGTTCACCCCAAAATGAAATTTCTGTCATTAATGACTCACCCTCATGTCAGACCTTCGTTCATCTTCAGACAAAAATAAAGATATTTTTGATGAGATCGGAGAGCTGTCTGGCCCTCCATAGACCGCAACACAACTGAAATGTTCTCAGAAACGTAGTAAATTTATTCATAAAATAGTCCATGTGACTCAACTTCAGTTTTGCAATGTAACGGGAATACTTTTTTTGTGCAAAGAAAACAAAGATAACAATTTATTCAACTATTCTTTTCCCCAGAGTTACGTCTTCTCAGTATCACAATGCAAAGCATACGCACGCTATAACGTATTTGACGTAATCTCTGTCGTTTACTTTCAGAAGGGGAAGCGTGTGCGTAAACAGAATGAACGTTGTTTACGTTTTATGGAAAAGCATGCTTATGTGTTGTGATACTCTCTAAAATGGTGGAAGACGTTAACTCTGGGTTAAAGTTAATTACATTATTTTTGTTTTCTTTGTGCAAAGAAAGTATTCTCGTAGTGCCGGAAAACTGAATTTGAGCTACTGATGTCACTTCCTGTTATTAATGTATTTACTAAGTTTCTGGACCTGGATCATTTCGGTTGTGTCTATGGAGGGTCAGATAGCTCTCAGATTTCATCAAAAAAATCTTTATTTGCCGTAAACTAACCCTTTGGTTAATATGTCTAACATGCAAATTTGTCATTTAGCCAGCATACTTGAGCATGTTTATAAATGAATGATAACAAGAAAGACGTTTTCTGCCAATTTATACTTTTCAGTGAGATGAAAGCAATCACAAGTGTATTTATATTTTGTCCATGAATTTCACATCAAACTTCTTCATCTCCTTAATTTCCTGCAGGGTTTAGCTCTAACTACCACACCTGAACCAACTCTTTGGGTTCGCCCCTGTTTGACTATGAGCAAGTTTGTCTTTGTTGCCTGTTGAGCCGGCACGCTGTTTCCTGTTAATGTCAGGCAATCCCAGGATCTGAAATGTTATGCGAGCTGTTGTTGAATTTGATCGTCCATCTCGCTCCACAGGCATCTCATCCACGCCGTTCTTCTGATTGGAATGGCACACACACATTTACACACACCGCCTGAAGCTTTCACACCTCACCCACAGGGACAAGCTTCAGAAGGAATGTGTGTGTCCTGCAGATGTGAAATCACTCTTAATCTCGCTAGCCTGTCGCCATCTGCCTTTGTTTTCCAAGCATGGTAGGACATCAGGTCCACTGGGTCACCTATATGCGTTCATGTATGTCACTTTCTCCAGGTATTATATGGGTCGATGATATAATTCTCATTTTTGTCCTATATATAAATTCATTTAAAAATACAGGAATCAGTTTTGGTTTTAAAATATTTTTTTAAAAGAGATTTCAGTGTGATATCCATATATCATAATGAAGAATAAATCCTGATTGACTAAAGTAACTTCTTTAAAGGTGCCCTAGAATGCATTGAGAGAATATTTGAAATAGTTGTCTGATATGTACATAGAAGGTATGTAGCTT
>JAUCMS010000055.1:14357834-14376247 GCA_032357445.1 Enteromius radiatus
ACTCACAGTATGTTATGTCCATGTACTCAACTCTTATTATTCAACCATGCCAAGCTCAATTCAGTTTTCCATTCTATTGCACCTTTAAAGAAAACCTTAGATTTGTATTTTATTAAAACCTTTCACAAAATAGCCACACAATAATAAATAAATAAAATACTGACCAACATTCAAAACCCACTGACTGTGTATCAAGGTCAATAAAATAAATTGAATAAATATAAAATAATACTAATAATAAAATACTTTTTACTTTGAAAAATATATTTACAAACGCGCTTTTGAATGTAATGATTAAGATGTGTACGTTCACGTTTTCTGTAAAGAAAATGTTTTTACTCGGTTACACCACATGACTTATTTCGTTTTAAATTTCACTGAAAAATATATCGATTTGATTATTTATTTAAATATCTGTAAAACTTTTTTAAAGCCAAATGAAACCAACACAAATGCAAAGAGATACATTAAACTTGCAAACTTGCAAAATTTGTAATATTCCTTTTAAAAAGGATAAATAACATTTCCTCTGGACCACCAATAGTTAATGCAGCAAAAGTGGGAGGAATTCAGCCGAAAGTAGCGAATTATGCTCAATTAGAAGATGAAAGTTTTAGCTTGGCAGCGAGCAGAGAGCGGCTGTTCCTTTCCCCTTTGTATTTAGCTGCTTTTGGAGCTGAATTCAGCTTTGTCTCGCTCTCGGCTTCTATTATGCAACTGGGCGTTTCTTGCTGAAGTGTTTGTGTGTGTTCGCCAAAATGAGGTAATGAACAGGTGGTGACGCATTCGCTCTAAAACAATATCAATATATCCTTTCACTGTAAGCCTGCCCTCAACATTACGTTCTCTCTCAGACTCCAGACTCGCCACGGTCAGCCAAAGCTCCAATTTTACCGCCGTTTCTACGCCCAGTTGAGGTAAAGGACAGGAGGGCATTCATGATTTAAACCAGCACAGGGAAAACATCGGACAGACGTCTCTGGAAAAAAATGTTTCCTATTATATTTGCTTGACTTTAACTGTTGTAAGCCCTGATTATAACAAAAAAAATTGATAATATTTTTAGCCTAAACCTTTCAAGATCCATTTCCAAACATAAATGTATAATGGTCCAACTATGAAGTCAATTATGTCAGTGAAATTGCTAACAAAAATGGCATCAAATGAGATGAGAAGTGTTGAAACTTAAACTGCAAACATCTGGCCATCCAAGATGTAGATGAGTTTGTATCTTCAGGGGAACAGATTTGGAGAAATGTAGCATTATATCACTTTGTCTATGCAGTGAATGGGTGCCGTCAGAATGAGTTGATAACAACATCAAAATAATCCACAAGTAATTCCCATCACTCCAGTCTATCAGCTAGCATCTTGTGATGCAGTAAGCACTGTGCAGGCCAGGTTTAAAACTGTTTTCCAATATAGGCACCAAAGCTCAACATTTGTACTTTCAGAATTTTTATATATATATATAAATTCTGAATGATGCCCGTCTAAGAAAGTGTGCTATTTTTAAAGCGATCCAACTGGACTTGGATTTGCCTGGTGGATGGAATGTGCAATGAAAATCCCATTAATTTATTTTGGAATGAACCCAAGTCATATTTAGAGGGGTATGCCAGAACCTTTTTTTTTTTTGCATGGACGAATTTATTATAAATTTATTTAAGAGACTCTTTTATCTAAAGTGTCTAACAAGTGAGGAGCAGTACTACAAACTGACCAAAACAACAATGATGTGAACAATAAAATCTCTCTTAAACATGTATAAACCATTTGTCGAAGGCAAAAGATGTTATGTCGAATGTTTATAACCAAACTTTCTGGAAGCTGACTGTGGAAGCCACTGGCTGCCGTCAACTGTTCGGTTACCAAAATTCTACAAAATATGTATGAGTCACTTTAGATGGTTAGCATCTAAAACTTGATCCTGCAGCAGTTTGGCTTCCTGTATCTACGTAACCCGTTTCCATTATCGTCCCAGAGCAACACGGGATCAATGTTTCTATTGAAAAAGAGCCACTGTTGCCATTAGGATGAGGTAAGCTCTCGAGGGACGTTCTTGGTGCTGTTATTTTCAACAAACACACACACACTCAACTCTTTCTCTTGCCGTATGTCTTTCTGATTAGAGCATGGCTCTATTTTTAGTTCAGGCTCCTGTGGTCATCACATCTGGCGCCAGTCGCCTACTTGAACAGCACACATATACACGCCACAGATTCACAAAGGTCGAAAAGATGACCTTTCAGTCTCCACCCTGTACCCCCAACATAAACACACACCATTTAGCGGTATGAAGAAATGAGTAGCATTTGTCCTACATATGGCTCGCTGTAAACTTGGCTATAGTTTCTCTGTGCTCTCATAGACCTCAAATTATATGTGTTATGTCAATTCTGAGAAACAAGCTGAAGAAATGAAGAAATGTCAGCGGGCTGACCAGTGCCAAATACTTTCAGCATGACATGAACTACTTCTCCTGCTACTGTCTCCCTCTTTTTTCACCCTTTCCTTTCCTTTCCTTGAATCTACCTACCATCCAAATTCCCTTATAAAAGCAAAATAAAAGTATTCATTAAGTTGAGGAATACATTTCCACTCTACTGTACATTATATATACTGTACATATATATATATATATATATACATTCATATTCAGCATTTTCAGTACATTTTATTGTATCCTCTTTTATATTTTAAACGATGCTTTCTTGCACCAAAAATAGTCGCAATTTAATTTTTCCACCCACAAAGCGCTGGTTTTGCTACTGTACCTTAAAGACTTCTAGGTAAATAGCATGTTATCATTGGCTAACATCCAAGCAGCAGCAGCATATTTCATTCAGGGCGGGCCAAGTTTATGATTAATGAAATTCTTGTAGCTCAAACTGTAGAGCACAGCGCTAGCAAGGCCAGGTCATGGGTTTGATTTTCAGAGTGGTTTAATTAGGAGGGTAAGAGCTGTGTAGGTAATTCTCACTCACATGATCCCTAGAGGTGCACTAGCAATGACATTGACAGGTAGAACCGAAGGGGTTGTATTGGTGCCGTGACCCATTTGGTAGTGAGTGTAATGGAAGCTAGTAAGAGCAGTGCAAGTAAATCTCCCTCCACTGATCTCAAGAGGCTGTGGTATTTAGTGTCCTTGTTTGCTCACCTGCTTTTAATGCTGGAAACGCTGGTTCGAATCCTGCTCCGAGTGGGCTAGGTAGAACCGGAGGGGTTGTGTTGGTGCCGTGACCCAGACAGTAGGGCTGGGCGATTTAATCGTCGATTAATGCATGCGCATCACGTTAGTAATGCTGGTTCTTTGATTAGCGCTAAATCTCAATCAGCTGTTGTTAAGACGCGCTGCAGTTGATACACAGAGCCGTAGATCACTGACGAGCTACGCAATTTCGTCTTCAGAATCGGAAGCGATTCATTTCCGATTTGGAACGCAAAATTGCGTAGCGCTAATCAAAGAACCGGCATTACTAACGTGATGCGCATGCATTAATCGACGATTAAATCGCCCAGCCCTACCAGACAGTAGCGAGAGTTTAGGGGGTGAGTTTAATGGAAGCCAGCTAGTATAAGCAGTGCAAGTAAACCTCACTCCACTGATCTCAAGAGGCACTCAAGAGGCTGTGGTCTTTGTTAGCATGACCATCTCTTATGGTGGAAATTCTGGTTCTAATCCTGTTTAGAGTGGGTCAAGCAGAAATGGAAGGGACAATTTGCTGTAAAATTGAAATTATTAGAACTAGTTTTCTAATTTCAGAAAGAAATGTATTGTGATGTCATGCTAGAATTTTATGGATGTTTCCAGAATGTTGCCAAGGTATTCTGAGTCCTTTTAGATGATCATTCTGTTGTTTCTATGCTATAAAAAGAAATTCAGTGGACCTAAATTAATTAATTCATCTTGAGCTCGACACATGTCCAGTACCACATACTTGACTTGCTCCGTCTCAATGTTCACTTCGCGCATGCACTGTTGTACGTGGACAATCCGCGCGGACTTAAAATATTGCCTGCATACAGATTGTATGCGAGCCCTTCTAATGACAAAAATTACGTAATGCAGACGGCCGAAGTATACTTTCGTCTTAACGTGCTATGCAATCTGTCTATTTATTAATTTTATTTGAACTAAAACACATTAATTGGTTCAAGGGTCACAACTCAATTAAGTAGAATTATCTGAGTATCAGTTTTTTATGTTTATCCTACAAATGATTAAAGTCCTTTAATTTTTTTGTTGTTTAAATGTAATTTCATTAGAAGTTCCCGTAACTAAAGATTGATTCAAAATTGTTCCATTAATGATAATTTGCTGGGTGTTGGAATTGCTCTGATGGTAGGAAAATTCTTTATTATAGAATTCAATCCAATAAATATGTATAACCCCAACTCATAAAACACTAATTAATGCAATGGAATTTAATTGATCAAATATAGTTTGATAAAACATTTTATTCTTGTTTAACTCTGGACAATAAATTAACAGGAAGACATCCTTCTACACTGAGGAAAAATAAAAAAAGGAATAGGTTTGATTTGCTTAATCTTAGGCATTAGCCAATCTGTTATGCATAACATGAGATGGTTTTGATACATCCATGGCATGGCCACAGTATTTTTATTTTTATTATTCATGTTAGCAGGTCCCCAAGCACATGCTCTACACTTTACCACAATGGTAACCCCCAAAAACACTAACATAGCAGAAAGTATTTTAAATACAAACATAAAAGAGCATTAAACATTATCAAGTCTCCCAATTTTATCATCTTAATAAAAAAACAATAACATTCTATTTCAAGATTTACTATCCTGATCCTTAGATTTACTGTCCTGTGCAAAGCATGATGGGAAGAAGAAATCCACTTCCTAGTTACACAAGTAAAATCATTTATATTATTTCAAAATGAAAATATTGAGGAGAAACAAAACAGAACCGTTTCAAGTCAGTTTAACACAATGCAGTTGTTTACCAAACATAATAGTGTTAAATTAAAGTTTTTTTAAAATAAACCGAACAGTGTTGGAGAATAATTATTTTTGAGTGCATGATTACATGTGGTGTGTTCCAGTTCTACGGTTTTGGTGGCTCTTCAGGAATGCAATGAATTCCAGGAAAAGTTTGCAGAACACAGGACATACGCATACACAAACAAATGACGCAACCCAGTGCTCGTTTCCTGATTGAGGCCCAGAATCCTTCCATTCCATCCTCGACTAAATTTGGACTTCCAGCGGAGCTCGAAGCCCCTGTGTAAAGAATGTGGGCTTTGTCATAATTCTGCTGTCTTATTGCAAGCATTAATACTCCCTCTCATTTATCTCTCTCTCTCTCAGGCTCTCTCCGTTTCTCTTTCCATCTCCCCCTTTCCTTCCCACATGAAGCACATCCTCCCAGTTGTGTAAGCCTCTCTGGAGACCTCTATCCTGGTTTACATGTGGCCCGGTGACATCATAGTTCTCCATAGGGGGTTTAGATTGCTTTCTTTCACTGTCTTTTAAGGGGGAAGGGTTGGGGAACAGAGACCTTCGTCCATATTAATAGATCAACCCTAGTTTCTCAATCACCCCTACATCTTGAGTAAGGAACAAATGGAAAACATGGGAATAGATGATGTAGCAAAATATAAATATAATACAGAGGTGTGGTTTAATGCATGTTTGCCCATATATCAGGATCATTGGTGCAAATTACAAATTCAAAGCAAATCATTTTTGCAGGTCTCAGTTCAAATTCAACCAGTCCATTTTTATTCAAAAACAAAACACGTTTAAATCATCAACAGCACAATGTGATTAAAGATTAAAAAAAAAGGCTGCTCTACATGAAATTTCCAGCTATAGTAGTAATATTGATTTAATATTTCATTACTGATTCTCTTTTTTCCCCCTACATTTGATCTTCTGCCATTGCAGCGTTAATGTTAAGCTTAAGAAGGAGGAAGGAGTGCAACAGTTGGTCAATAATCTTCTCAGGACGCCTCGTCTTTTTTCTTGCAATGACAAGTTTCTTGCTTAATCCAATAAATGTCATCATCTACTTGAATCACATAAGATTGTTTTAAGGTTTTGACTTTAAGCACGTCCTTGCAAAACATGTTCGCAAATTCAAATCTGATGTAACTGGCCTCCTAAAGTGTTAAAACTGGTTAAAACCGGGTCCTTCTTCGGCTGTCGGTAACATAGCTGAAACATGGCAGACCTTGATTAATGAACTTCACCTTTGACCTGTACACTGGGTTTCAGCCCAGTACTGAGAGACGGCATCCTGTTGAGCCATTACACTTCGAAGCCTCAAGTCTTTTCTGAGCTCTGCGAGATCTAGATCCTATTCTTTTTTAGCATTATTAGTGTTTAACGGGATGGGCAGTGTCGAGCAGTGCTGTTTTAGCATCTCGTAGCTCAGCATGTTTTAAGAGATTTGGAAGTATTCATAGAAACATTGAGTCACGGCAATATGACCGACCAAAAGCCATAATCTCTTGTAAGAGGATGCGTAAGTTTACAATAAAACTAGTGGTGTGAAGAAGTTGGAAAAAGTGATTTACAGTATACTTAGTAATATTGGAACCGTCTTTCTCCAGAACACAATTCATGGATCACCCTTTGTTGGGTTCAGATCAGCATTGGCATCAATGGTTGCATGAAGAACGTTTTTTGATATCCATGGAATCTTTTCATTCTACAAAAAGTGCTGTATACTGGGAAAGGTGCTTTAGCAAAACAAACAAACAAACAAAAAAGGTTCTTTGGGGAATCAAAAATGGTTTTTTTAATGGCATCATTGCGAAAACCCCCTTTTAGAATCTTTATTTTTAAGAGTGCAAGATTAGTGGTTTTTAAATGTGTCACCATCACGTGTGTGGAAAGTCCTACATCTGAAAACGTTGTGGGTGGCTGTCTAACGGCTGGGATATGTCCGAGTTGACACTTGAAATTAAAATAGCACATTTGCTGCGGCCACGTGTGTCTGATTAAAGCAAAGTGATTTTTGGGGACGAAAACTGATATGTGAAAAAAAGCTAAATGTGTTTACACTAGTGTGTTTTCTTTTTTAAAAAGTATTAATTTTGTTACGATTCGACCCTCAGAAATTGTGATTTGTTTTTAAACATTGCAGACCCCGTTTCATGGCTTTTAAAAATGATAGCGCGGCAGTCCACATTCTCTCTGCATATCCTTGACGACCGAAAAAACAATGACATCATGCTCATTGTTGTACCTATAAATATGTAAAGATAGATTCCCCATTCAACCGCTTCAAGCATCTACCACCAACAATACCTACATACACATATCTATGATTGTACGTGCATGCATGGTCACATGACATGCGTTTTAGGTTGTGTAGTGTAGATGGAGACCATTTCTGAAACGCCAATGTAGGAAAGGATAGTTTTTTTATTAAACAAAAACGCACTAGTGTAAACGGGCCATAAGTCACATCGCAGTTTCTTTTTTTTATTTCGATTAATCGTTCAGACACATTTATTGCCGTATGGCATGTATCTGCAGTGTTGTTGGCGGTAAAACGATATAGCTACACATGCAAAGCATGTAATGTCTACACGCACGTGTTGTGTTTCTTTCTTTCCATGACTTCATCATGACTTCACTTATGGCTTGTATACATAAGACATCTAGAAGCTTAATCACGCAGTAAGAATTCTAGCTCCTTCGCCCCATATCGTGAGTGTAAATGAGAGATGCCCCATTGGGATCCATTTATGTGATATTTATGTCAAACTCCAGCGAAATTTCACGCTGTTTTATCACAGGCGGGGGGATTTGGACACACTTCGACTGATGCACACATGTGAGTGTTGAGTGATTGGAGCTGGCGTTGCACTCAACTGGAGGCTACCTCACACCTCAGGCATGACAGCTGGGGCCCCGTAAGCATTGCATCATGGACTGATGTATCCGCGTATCACATGTCACTGGTGCTCTGACAACAAGCGCTATCAGCGCTAACCCCCTCCCACTCCACACACACATTCACACAAAAATTCCTCTTCCACGCACACACCATCCTTTGTTAGATCCCAAAAGCGCTGTATAAATACATTCAATAAAACACTCCAGCACATAAAGGCTTGTGGAGTTGTAGCCAAACTGCACGAGTGACGTGGTTCCTCTGCTTCGACTGATAGATGATCCTCTAGTGTAATGTGTTGTATTCTGATACAGCTTCTCTCTACTGCACCATTACAAGCATCATACTCAGCCATTGAGATGTTTACTCCTGATGCATGCAGTAAACATTCACTACGCAGTGAATGATACGACTAGACCCAACCAGCATCAACCAGCCTAGACTTTATACTGACTTAACCAAAATGTGTTTGCAACATGCAATAATGCATTTTAGAACAGTGAGTACAAGTTACAAGTTTGCGCAAAACTTCTGTGCTATTTTTAAATGTTGATAAAGTATTGTAAAATAACGGCATTTCCACTAACCTGTTATGCGACTAAAACGTTTTTTGTTTTTGCTTTTGCAATTAGTCGTGGCATCAGATTTTATTTATTTATTTATTTTAATTGGCTGAAAAACCACCTTATGTGAGCATAAACACTTTTTTGCAATATATATGAGTTTTTGCTAAACTGACGCATTGTGAAAATGTAATTGAAACGCGCCATTGTAACTACTTCCTGCAATGTTGTCTTTGCTACCAGCAATTTTAGCGTGTTTTGGCTAGTGTGCTCCTACGGCACATGGATAGATGAGTTAGAATTTGAGATTATTGAAATAAACTAGATTTACGCGTTTCTTAGATGCATCTGTCGTGCATTTAGTATGGCCATTTATTAGGATTAGCACCCATGACCTTAATTTTGCTAGTGTGACGTTATATGGCTTATGCTAAAGGGGCATTTTAGGTTATTTACACCTGGTATTAAGATCACAAGTGAATGACATTTATATACAGGTTTAAACTGGCTCAGAAATGCTTTGAGATTGGCCAGTTTTGACTACTTGCAGAGTTAGTCAAAAAACACATTTGACCAGATTGCATTCATATTGTAAACTCAAAATGTGTTCAAACAAGGCTAAAAGGCCGCCTCTTTTCTGCATACTGACCTAATTCTTAAACATAACAGGACGTGTTATTGAACCTCTCTAGCCAGATGGGATTGAAACTTTGCTGGCTGAAAACGAAAGTCTAGCTTGAATGTGAAACAAATGGTAAAAGCACAATGTTCTCTTAGCATGGCGAAAAAGCCCATGTACACGATGAGCCCCGCAAATATATCAGAGAAGGGGTTGATGCAGATGGAAAATGCATTCTCATTAGAAATAATTATAATTGTAAATGCACATAATTAGCTTTTATTTATTGATTTGAAAAGGTGCAATTTAAAACGTACCGTTTCATTGCAAATTGACCGCATTTAAGAGGAGTGTGAGAAGATGAGATCAAAGCCATCTGTGTACATACGTTATACTTGCAGTCTAGAACAGTTGAGGGTGTTATATTTTTTTCATTTTCAGAAAAACATCGAGTGGGCCCCTAAGGTGGCTGCATATTTGCTCGGTGAGTAAGGAATGTGGTTGCATGCCTTACCCATAAGCCAGATTCAGCTCTCACACAGTAAGAGCGAGGGAGAGGAAAGACGGGGGGGAGACAGAGTGAAAGTAAGCGAGAGAGGAGAGAGACAGGGCAGACTATGCTCACGGCAAATGAGCTCATTCACTCTAAGGTCACACACACAGAGAGAGAGAGAGAGAGAGGCGGGGAAAGACTTGAACAGAGGCTGTACAACAATAGCGAGCTCCACTTTCAGTTGTTGCCACACAGAATGAGATCGAGGAAGGATCCGTGGCGCTCCTGAGGAAAGACCACACACTTCTTCTGCCCTCGTTTCTGTGAGGGGCGACGCAGTTGTTGCTGCTTTCCCGTGGAGTGCTTTTTAGGATCTTATCCTTTTTTTTGGTACCCTGTACCTTTTGGACGTATAGTTCTTGGACTGCGGTTTGGACTGGTTGGTGCGGATGCCCCTAGACGTGGTCATATCCCCTCAGGAGAATTGCTTCTGGCCGGGGATCCAGCGAACAGACATGAGGCTCAAAATCAGAGTTCGCAAGATGAGGAAAGAACGCAAGCTGAGAGGTGTGTAGCATCTGTTGTCACCTAGACAGATGGTACTTTCCCATCTGTATCTGTCAGACACGTGTTGGTTTGAGGTTATGCAAAATGTTTCATCATCTTCCTCTTTCTCTTCTGTAGTCCCAAATATGTGGATTTCGAAGTCTTTCTTTAACCATACACTTCTGTTAAAGAGTTAGCATTGCTCCTCCTATGATCATCTCCTGTAAGAGTAGAAAATGAAATGGATGTGCATAGGATTTATTTGATTTTAGTATGTGTATTTATGCAGTTGCTTTGTGAGTGTATTAATGGTTATGCACGCATGCAAGTGTATATTTGAGTTACTGATGTCACCAAGTACAAGTTAAACAGTCGGACTTTGCCAAGCAATTCACATTTATTGCAGTGACGTCTATGTTTTCGCAATGGCTTTAGGGCAGAAATGCAATAATTGTAATAGCGCCAACAGTTAATGATTCGATGATACAAGGTCCTGGGGTTTAACACTTCTAATCTGTCAAGCATGACACAAAGCGCCGGGAGTGATGAGGTAGCCACCAACCCCCTGCTGTTTTTTGTGTTCCTCATTGTGCAGCATGCATGTGTGCAATGATGTCATTGGGCCTTTATTGAGATGCTAATAAGTCTGTGTGTGCGCGCAGAGATGGGGACAGATGGGGGCTGCTCCTCAATGGCGTCATGTCTTCTGCATCTGGAGACTCGTATGTGTGTGTGCGTGTGTTGATGTGCATTAGTTTCATTCAGGGGCCCATCAATGCTGCTGGATGTAGAGCCTTGAATGGAAGCCTGTGTGAGAGTAGCTATAGAGCTCAGCTGAAAAGATGAAAAACTGAGGGGCTCCTAAAGATGGAGGTCAGGTGCCGCAGGACAATGAACTGATATCAAAGGGTGGAGTTAATGAACTGTGCACTCCGTGTTATTAAACACAAATGCGGCTCGATAGTTCATGGCCATATCCGAAAAATGCAACCTTTTTACCTTGTCATGGTATTGCAGCTGCAGTCGAATTTGGGTAAGTATCACACAAGTATGTAGTGACCCGAGGATTGGAGTCTCTGTATAAGCTATTCACCCTGCAATTCCAGATCAGATCTTCCATGATGTTACCGGTTCCTCTGTACGAGAGAGGTTATTGCACTTTTGAGAAGAACTGAGGTCTGAGGCACGTCAGAGAAAGTTGGATGGTGAATAGAGGTTATGTAAGCTATGGGGGGAGAGGGGGAAAAAAGCATAGAGGAAGTATGCGAGTGGCACGTTGCCTTTTCGTCCAGCGTCAGATTGACCCTGGCACACTTCTCTTGCATACGTCTAGTGGTTTTGAGAAACGTCACCACTGTCTTTTTACGAAACCGGAGCCTATAAAAGCGACTAATGTTGCCTAAGTCAGTTGTGTGGGTCTGTGCATGTGTATATTTATCCGATTCGGAGAGTCCTACATACTTGCAGCATCTAGCAAAAACATCACATGTGTATTTGCAACAACTTAAGGTGCAAATAGGTGTTCATATTTCTGTGCAGGAAGTAAAAGTAGGCGTTCGTTGATTCAACATTAGCAAGATGTTAAGGCAGATACGGAAGCTTATGGTTTCCTTGTAATCCTAACTGTCACCACCACCGCCCAGTTAGAAATGATTAGCTGATGACCTCACTCAAGTATTTCCTCTCTTGGCTTTTCAACAATGTGGTGCTGTACGTGTTCCTGTTTGTGTTGCTGTGGTCCAGTAACGTTTTTTTTTTTTTTTTTTTTTTTGAAGGAAGCTATATAAAGCACCCCTGTAGATCTTTGAAGCAAGACAATATTCCAGATCCTTGAGGGGATGAAAGATCACTTCCAAAGGAGATCTTGTCCACTTGCCCTGTTTTCACAGATGCCCTTTGAAATCCTTGACCTTTGAGTTCAAGAAAAATAAGGATGGGAAGTCAGCACTGCTTCCCCATTTTGGCAAAAAATAATGCATTTGAGGGATGTAGGAATAGAAGCCAGCTCTAACAAGTCTTAACCAGGCAGAATGTGGGTTTTGCTGACAGTGTTGACATTAATGACCGACCCTTTTTTTAGGCAGTTATGTCACTGGGCCGGTGAGGGGAGTTTCAGTTGGGGGATGGGGAACAGACATCCAGGATTTGATGGTTGTATCAATGTGTTTGAATGTATTTGTGTGTGTGGTTTCGGGGGGAGGGGGTATTTGAACCAGTATGGGGGTCGTAGAACATTTGGTCGGCAGTCATTCATCTACCGCTGGTTTCGAGAGCGTATGGAGGTGGCACCAGGGGCCCGTTGGTGACATGCAAATCACTTCTCAGTCTTATGTGTCGAGAGATGATGTCATTGTACCAGCCATTGCCATTAATAGCAGGAAACAGACAGGTTGTCGCTCAAGCTCTTAAAGAAGCAGGCAACCGCCAAACAAACAGTAGTTGTTTGGATGGTGATTCGCACATGGATAAGAGGGACAGGTGTTCCTTGTCAGTTAGGACAAAGCAGGTGGCTTTTAAAGTTCACGGTTAATTGATGTATGATTTGTCACCCGTGTATAGACTCTGAATGATGTCATGCAATAACGTTGAGCGTGGCTGACGTTTCTCTTTGTTGTAAACCTTCTTATCACCTCACTCTTTATTTGCCATGACTCATTTTATTGACTTGTTCATTTTAACTCCTCCTTCCCACCCAGATCTGTTTAACACAGTCACTTTTGTTTGTACTATTGCACTGTTTTTTTGGCCGGGATGAAATGATTTCATGGCTCCCTGGTTGACTGCTGTGTGTGCACGCTCCCAGGGTTACCATGTCCCAGATTCTCATGGAGCTCATCTGCGATTAAGGTCTTAACCCATCTGCCGGGGCTCACGCTTCCTGGCAGCATTGCACAGTTCAATGAAGACTTTACTTTCTTCCTCTGTAATTCAATTCCGCCTTTCCATCTCTCCTGTTAAATTAATGGATTCTAGTTCAACTGCTCATAGATGCACGCAAGTGCATTTGCAGATTTTTACCTTGCATTTGTACGTGCATACATCGCCGTCCAGACACCAAACGCCCTAGAGCTATGAATCAAGGGCTTGGTCTGCACCTGTGACCACCCTCATTCTCTAAGCCTGACGCAATTGTTCAGTTGAGGATATTAGGTCATTCAGGAAAAGGAGCTCCAGCAGACAAATACCAAAACTGGAGCCACCCGCCTCTTAAAGAGACAGAATCTTGTGTTTATACATGCACTGACCTAGATTGACATAATCTTGTTATAACATCTCAATCCTCTCTTGTTTAGGTTTTGACAAATGATCTGTGACATCAGCGTGTGTTTTGTTAGTGTGAAAGGTTTTGAAATATGCCTCTTGTTATTATAGGTTGCTCTTTGTTAAGTTCTTTGTCCTGCTTGAGAGATTTTGAGTTGCATCCCTTACATAACGACTTATGTTACAACAATGACCGTGCCAAATCCAGCATTCTTGTTAGTCTTGTCTTTCTTTTATCTCATAGGTCATTTTGTTTCCTAATACGTTCTCTCTTTTTCTTTAGGTGGTTTTGCAGCGTTCTCGTCCTGTTTCCCAGGCCTGTGTGAAGGCAAGCCAGTGGCCACTCTGCCTATGAGTTTGTCTCAGCCATGTCTGCCTGTTGCAAACGTTGGTCCCACACGAATCCTGCCCCATCTCTACCTGGGCTCCCAAAAAGACGTGCTCAACAAGGTACAGCTGACTGTAACTGAGGTCTTCTAATGTTAGAAGTTTTCATTTGTTAAAACTTCCAAAACTGGAGTAGTCCCATTGCATAATTCATACCTTTGTTCTTTGCACTCCCAGGATCTGATGGCTCAAAACGGCATCACATATGTGTTAAATGCAAGCAACACTTGCCCAAAGCCAGAGTTCATCTCCGAAAGCCATTTCATGCGCATTCCCGTCAATGACAACTACTGTGAAAAACTCCTGCCATGGCTAGATAAAACCAACGAGTTTATTGGTAAGAACTGGAAAAAGAGTTGATTTAGTTTCTGTTGGCTGGTTGTTTGTCAAGGGAACTTCACATTAGCATGAAAAGGGAGTAGGACCCTCTGTGATGGTATCAAGAAGAACAAATTTGATCCTCAAAGCATGTTTGCAGAAATGTTGAATTTTTTGGGGGGCTTGTCACTGAAGAGGTATTTGGTTGTCTTGCATGTTTTGTTTGTTCACGTTTTTTCCTTCTCGCTTTCAGACAAAGCCAAGGTTTCCAACTGTCGAGTCATTGTCCATTGTTTAGCTGGCATCTCCAGGTCCGCTACCATCGCCATTGCTTATATCATGAAGACAATGGGCTTGTCATCAGATGACGCGTACAGGTAAACTCACTCAGACACCCTGCAGCTTAAATTGCACAGTCTCAGAAAGACATTTTCTGCTAGCTGTAATTTTATATCCATTTTCTGCAACACGTAAAATGGATCACATTGAAACACTTGTAAACAATACCCATCGTGGCCTTCCTAAACACATATTTTTTGTTCAAGGCCTTTACAAGCTCACATGATGCATCTTTGTGTTGGAGATGTCTTCTTTTCCATCTATGCGGATTTGTCCTTAGGGTAAACGTTCTTGCTCATCTTGTGTTTCCAGGTTTGTGAAGGACCGCAGACCTTCAATATCACCCAACTTCAACTTTCTGGGACAACTGCTGGAGTTCGAGAAAGGCCTGAGATTGCTAAAGGCTCTGTCCTCGGGTCAGGAGAAGTTGGAGCAGTTGAAGGAATTGTCAGAACCTAGAGGAGAATCTTCCAGTGATCCTGAAAAGGGTCGTCTAGAGGCTGAGAAGGACGGCAAAGAATTGGACACTAAGCTACCTTCTCCAACCTCCCTCCAGCAGGGCTTTAATGGCTTGAATCTATCAGCAGAGCGTATCCTAGACACCAACCGGCTCAAACGCTCTTTCTCACTTGACATCAAATCGGTCTACGAGCCCAACCACTGCCCTCGCCTCACGCCTGCACATACTGAAGATGTTCCCAAACTCTGCAAGCTGGAGAGCCCAGAGGCCGGAGATGCCAATGGCGTATGCCAGTACTCACCTGTCAGCCCCAGTTTGGCTGAATCTCCAGGCCTCTTTCCTGAGAGCAGCTCTCGACCTCGTTCGCGGAGGAAAAGCAAGCACAATGGTAGCAGCGCTGGAAGTTCTCCTGTGCACTCGCACTTCGGACACTCGCTCCCCGCACCCAAAAGTCCCAATCTTGACGACAATCTGAAGCCCTCCCTGCTGCTCAGCCTTCCCACTGTGGGCACCGGACCCATGTGGACCAAGCATAGAGACACCGTACAAGCCACAACCCCCGTTACGCCAACAGGCGAAGCCCCTTGGTTTTACAGCTCAGAGTCGATGAACAGTAACGGAGGTGGAGGAGGGGCGGTACACTTTCCTGCGCTGGGATGCAGCAGCCTTCCCGGCCCGTGTGAGGCTGTGCGTCTGCGGGAGAAGGTAGGGGAGCCACGGGACTCCAGGGGCAGCTGGCACGAGGACGCTCCCACTTCCAGTGCTGCCGATAAGCAGTTCAAGCGGCGCAGCTGTCAGATGGAGTTCGAGGAGGGCATATCGGAGACACGTTCGAGGGAGGAACTGGGAAAGATCAGCAAACAGTCCAGCTTCTCTGGAAGCATGGAAATCATTGAAGTATCCTGACATCACCTGCACGGCCCCTCGGGACTTTAACGCACAGACGGACAGGCGCCACTTATGAGCAAGTATGACTAAGAGTGGGCATGGCAAGGCTGTGGAACATTCGCATTAGTTCATAGACTTGTCAATAATGACTAGTTCTCAGAAACGGGACTTTTTTGTTGTTGTTGTCTTTTTAAGCCGGTGGAACCAGGCGC
This sequence comes from Enteromius radiatus, assembly GCA_032357445.1. Classification (NCBI taxonomy): domain Eukaryota; kingdom Metazoa; phylum Chordata; class Actinopteri; order Cypriniformes; family Cyprinidae; genus Enteromius; species Enteromius radiatus. The sequence goes on from JAUCMS010000055.1 coordinate 14,373,806, forward strand.
AGATTGACTTTGCTTTGTCTTTCTACTGTTTTTAAGCCATAGCCATCCCCAGATGACAACAAGCTGAGACTGCAGCGGCAGAATTCCTCGCCCCCCCCCCTTATTCCTCATAAAAGCTTTACCAGCCTTTTGGTGTATTGAGAATCAAGCATGGCTGTTATGCTCACACTTGTTTCTTTAATTGTGCCGCCCTGGACATTACACCGCCACTGCACAAGGAGTCAGCACAGACTAAGCCTCGGTATTACATGCTTTTACTGGCTGAATGAAGGCCTCTTTGTGCGGTGCTCTTGTCCACCCCGCTCCTGTATCCCAGCATTCACGGAATCCTGGAGGAGGAACCAGGCATGTCATGAAGGAAACGCATTGTGGGCGTTTTCCCATAATGTTCTCTGTCATTCTTTTGTTACCCAGATTTCAGGGTCTTGTCCTTCCCTTCCCGTGCCCAAGTGGTGATGCGCGAACTGTTGTGCAACCCACGTTCCTCTCACCAAGCATGCGGCAAGGCTGCTGTTTTCCTTACAAAACAAATAGTATATGGACTATACACAGTGATTTCAATGGACGTTAAAAGTTTTTTTGTCATTTTCTTAGTTACAGTTTTAATTTATTCTACTGGTTCATTCTGGTAATGAGAACTAATATAAAGATTTTGGAGTTTTTATTTTTCCTCTTTTTCAGTGTTGATCTCTCTTTTTCTGTGACGATGACAAAAACACTCTCGCAAAACTGATACACAACTACAAGCAATATGTGTTTTGACTTTTTTGTTCTCCTTTTCCTTTGTAAGGGAGTGCAGTTACTACCAGGAATTATCTGATGTTTAAATGCACTTTCTGTTGCTTTAAGAGGGAAGTTTTAGAACATTCTCATTAAAAGGGTACCACAGCGCTTTACAAAAAAAACCATGTGTAACCATTGATGTCCTGTAGTGTGTCACAAACTAAAGCATTCGGTATGGCTTTCGTTTGTCTCTCCAGCCTGCTGGCTTGAATTATTAAAGACTTTAATCCAGCATGAATATTCTAGAGGAATCTAGAAAAAAAAATATGTATGATACCCCAGCATTGTAAAAATGAGTAGCGACTCATTTTGATTTTCAAGAATTTGATTTTTGTATTAACAAGCACACAAGACGAAATGAAGGGAAAAAAAACGACAGGGACTCTAAAGGGGTTTGTCTGTGTCCCCCCATTTGTTCTGCATATTTATGACATTATTTATTGTTTGTTTGGGTCTGATTGCGGGAGGCTGTGTGGATGGATGTTGTGAATGACTGACAGAAGGACCCTTTGCAGATGCTCTTAGAAACCGGCGTCTTAGAGCGGAGATAAACCCCTAACCTTGTATATCCTTTTGATCAGCAAAAAAATGCTTCTGAACCTGGCTGATCGTTTTTATTGGATCATAAACTTTATACGAAAGACCAGTAACTGATAAGAACAGAATCTGCACTATGGTGACAATACATTCTGCTTTCTTTCTTCTCAGGGGAGCTTTTAATGAGTCAATTACATGTCTGAGCTCTGCGCTTTCTCTATTTATCCCTTTTCTTCATCTCTCTTTAGCACCTCTTTCTCTCTTTCACTTCCCTTTTCCCTTCATCCTCTCTGTTTTTCTCAGCATCTCTAGAACGCTCCAAAGGTTAAATATAACACAGAAAGGGTGTGTGTGTGTGTGTGCAAATGTGAATGGGATTTCCCTCTCCACGGGAGATAGTTCAGCAATTTATTTATGTCTGTATTTTTCAGTTAGCTTTTCTGTATGGCAAATCTTGTATTTGTGCTGCTGTAAGTTTTTTTCCTTGTGTGAGACATTACCTGTATTTCCTTTTCCTTTCCTGTACTATAATTTTAAAGACATTGTTATCATTATTTAAAACATGTAATAAAAAGATGCAGGCTGTCCTTTTTTGCTGAAAATTGTTAAATAGTTGGCAACATTATTATTATTATTATTATTATTATATTTTGTGTGAATAGCATCGTATCAACAAAACTAATTGATATAGGGATTTTTTTAAAGAGAAAATCTTGATACCTTAGGCTGCTTGACGCAAAATACCTCAGGTTCTTTTGAAAGGCTTGTTCCTCCCCATGTACCCGTTTTGTGACGATGAAACAAAATACAAACATTACAAAATATGAAGGTTTTGTGATTTCTTTTCCTTTGATTTTCTTGTAGTAGCATAGTTCATGAATTGACGTTTCATTTATTTTTGCGTAAATAATTCTCTAACATTCCATTAATGTTATGACTTCTTAACTTGTATAATCTTGTAATTCTGAGTTAAAATTGAATGATTTTGCCTTTTTTCTGAAAAACAAAAATCATAATTGCAATATAAACTCAGAATGTGAGGAAAAAATTGTGCATTATGTTTATATATATATATATATATATATATATATATATATATATATATATAAAAAAACACACAAA
>JAUCMS010000055.1:14406555-14417607 GCA_032357445.1 Enteromius radiatus
AAGCTACATACCTTCTATGTACATATCAGACAACTATTTAAAATATTCTCTCAATGCATTCTAGGGCACCTTTAAGTGATTTTCAAAAGTCGCGTTCAGTGTAGCTGCTGTGGCACTTGGTTGTTATCAGGTGGATTCTGATTGGCTGTCAATGTTAACGAAAGTGACTGCGACAATATTTCTCTGTGAGGTTATCACTATAGTCGTGTTGTGGAGTTACCAATTCTCACAGAATTAGAATGATTATTAACACTTTATAGTACTGTCCTGGATGTGAAAGGCCTTGAGAGTATTTACCAAAAAAGCTGCACAAATCCATAACGCTGGTAAGTGGGCAAATCATTTAAATCACACATCAAGACTGAGGATTTTCTGACTGATATACTGCAACCCTCCAAATCCTAATCGTACACGCTGTAGAAATAACAAACTGAAAGAAAATCAATTGGCAATCAAATCGACTAAAAGGCTATTAATTACCTCAGAACTCCAGCAGAGAACATCAATAATGAGAATTAACTTAAAAAGAAAAGAATTAATTAGTGGAAAATCTGAATCAGGGTTAAATGCACTTTGCATTCTGCGTGGCTGTTTAAAATTCGCTGAGCAATTTCCTAAGCAGTGATGGAGAGATTGATCGGAAAGACTGGTTCGTGAAAATACATAATAAAAATAGGTTGATAAGATGACCTGCGTTGTCTCTGAGGAGTATGTGAAGTGGAAAAAAAAAGATTTTTTGCGCTTATCGCACAGAACAGCTGTGTGCAGAGAATCCCACGGGATGTGAAGTGAAATTTAAGCAAAACCCATGTGCTGGACCTGTGAGACTGCAAGAAAGGCAGAGCTCTGAAGGACCACCGGCTTCTTCTAAGCAGCACTGCACTGTTTTAACTATCTGACTGAGTCAAGCTGAGGTTTATTAGATAAACGTCCTCGCCTCTAACCCTTAACAACTGGAGTCTAGCCTTCATGTGTTATCTGAGCTGTCAGAGCACATGCTAGCTCCAGGCTGAGCCCACCACAACACGCTCTTCCTCAGTGACAGCGGCGGTCTATTAATAAAGTGATAAGACTGCTTCTGTCTCTCAACACCTTCTTCTTCTCTATTTCTTATGTAATATTCTCAGTGTTTTTGTGTCTCGTGGACACATAAAACACCAGTGGGACATTAACCAAATTGGCATATTTATCATGGAGAGTTTCAATAACGCAAGCCCCCAATGAAATCATACATCAAAGCTGTCCGAGGTTGAGGAACTGTACCACTTAGCAGGTGCGAACCATAAATTATAAAGTAGAAATCAAGCCATTTGACTGGAATATCACAAACAACCACCAAGTAACCACCCAGCTTTACCTGCACTAGGGAGCAGTTATGTGCAGCTGCATCGATTTTGGCTGTGATGACTTTGGACGTCCAGTGAGCGAGCCAGTAGTCGATGGCCACCAAAAGTGAGTGTTTGAGGAGCTGGGACAGCAGGAGCAGGAGAAGCAGCAGGAGGCCTGCTGAGCTCAGATATGTCCCGCAGGATCTCCATGGGATGGTGGCTCTGTGCCTCATCACTCGAGACAGGTTATCTTCTTCATCGCTCTCCACAGACTGTTCTATATATAGGAAAGGAAAACAGAAATATATATTGATCGATATTGTGACAACTTCCCAGATAGATAAACAGAGAGAGGATGTGACAACTAGTCCCTTCTGACATTGAAATAAAATATCCTTGTCCACAGTACAATCCTTTGAGCGAGAGCAAATTTAAAAAGCAGCGTCACGCTGGCATTTTAAAACCACAAGTGTAGGTGGATGGCAAAGAGGGGAGAGATACAGAAAGGAATAAACATGAGAAAAAGGCAGCAAAGCCCACAGGCATGTAACACTTGAACCATGCCAGGAATACCCTTGAGTACTTACTAGCGCAGCACATTAGCCACCGCGAAGGGAAAAAACATGCTACAACCTACTATGGTTTAGGAACTCAGCACAATCTCAATGCTGAGGAGACCAAACCATCCCCTCATTCATTATTCATTCACTCCAGCATGGTCTGGACCATCAGCAGATGATAAATGCTCCAGCTTTCCTTCCATGCTACAATTAAAATCGACACTGTTTAGTGAACTAATGGAAATGGCACCTGGAGAAAATGATCTGTTATTCTCAATGGCAGCTGAAGTCAACTGACCAAACCCCGTACCCTTGGTTGTAACCAGAGGATACTAAAATGGCGTTTTAACAGAGAATACGATGTGTGCAGTGACACTTCTGGTCACTTTTGCAAGTCTATTATTTTATAAAGTCACTGCACTGAGAAGGCCAACCTTTTCGAAATAGATTCAGTACTGCCACAATGACTGGCGCTGAGCCTATATCTGCCATCTAGAGAAAACTCGACTGCTGTGAATCATTTTTTCCCTCCAGCCCTCAAATACAGGAACTCTTTGATGCACTGAATATAGTGGCACTAGCCTCAAAACTAATGCTTCACAGCAGGGGCTCCAATCCTGCTCCGGAAGGGCCACTTTCCTTAAGATTTTAGAGTCTGTCCGCCAACAAAAAAACCACACTATAGGTCATTTGTACAAGCACCTTATTATGACCTATTTTTAAGTTGCAACCACACATAACCCAAATTAATATGAAAATGTTCTGGCCATACTGGTTGGAGGACAGGTTGAGATTTTAGCTGTAGTGGCACCTGCCTGCAGTAATCCTGAAGACCTTGAATAACTGCTTCAAGTGTGTTTGATTAGGGTTGGAGCTAAACACCCATGAATTACAGGCTTTATATGATGCCTCCAAGTCCTCCCATGAAGCGCCTTCTTGCTAATTATAAACTACAAAGTATAAAGTAATGTGCGTTTGGTGTGTAATTGATGCTGTAAGGCAGTGGTGTCCAGTGTTACTCCTGGAGGGTGTGGAATTACAAATTTAAGAATCTGTTTAAGACCTGCTGATCCTATATCCCGACAAACATCACGTGAACATGATGGCATCACTGTAAGTGTAGTGAATTAGCCACCTCTAGGGGTCACTCCTGAGGTTGTGTGTAAAGTCAACATTTTGAGTGCCTATAAAATATGATATAGACTTCAGGTCCATATAGGACTTTGTCAAAAAAGAATCAACCTAAAGTAAAGCTCTTTGCTTCTGGGTTTCCTTCAAGTGCAAGTGTCTTGCAGAGTTTATCTCCAACCTGCTCAAACAACCTGGCTGAAAGATTCTAGCAGAGGTCCTGAAGACCTTGATTAGTTCAGGTGTGTTTAATTAGATTTGGAGCTAGACTCTACAAGACAGTGGCCCTCCAGGATTATAACTGGACAAGACCAAGACTAAGCAAGACCAAAAGTGTCCCGTAGCCAAACTTGATCAGGTTGTAAAATGTTCACAAATTATCCTGGTGTATAAAACAACAAAACATAAAGCTTAAACAACTATTCTCTATATTGGGGTAGCCATCCTTTTTAAAGAGTTTAGCCCCATCCCTAATCAAAAACATCTTATGGTCTGCAGGAAGGTAGCCCTCCAGAGGCAGGGTTGGTCTCTGCTCTTATTCCAAATGCATTTTGCTTGTTGCAGGCAGAGACCACGAATGATGCCAATATGTCGCCCTGTTCCACTCAGTAGGATCGTATTTCTTAATTACAGATTCATTACAATGCTCAATCTAAGCCTGCCACCAAGACGAGAGACCTCAGCCATCTGTCAGTGCATCCTGAGCTTCCTGACAGGTGGTAAGGGTGGGCATCCAAACATCTTGGCATCAGAACTTGCAAAGACTGTTTTAATCAGATAATTGCCAATGCTGCAGTCAGCTGCAAACTGCAGAAAAGAACAAGAAATAGTACTACTCTCTCGTCACCCAGATCTTTAATGAAGATATATGAGGATTGCTACCAAGGGCTTGCATAGTTTATAATGCAACAACCCATTGTCTTTTAATTGCAAGGAGCTTGCAGAAAAAAATCTGTTATTGCATCAGGTGAGCATGTAATATCAGCTCTGCTATATGTTTGTCTACTTTTACCTTCCTCTTCCTCTTCAGTCTTCAAAGCCTCTCTGGAGTACATGGCACGCCTCAAGTTTTTTCTTTCCAGCACGGTTATATCTTCATCTACTGTCTCCTGGAAGACAAAATAATGGAGATGGTTATTCTGCGTAAATCAAATATCACTTTCATTCTTTATATAGTTAGTTATTTGCTGGAGCATTTGGGTTTCTGAAGATCTACACTAAATAATATTGTCCTGAGATGATCTGATCATCCTTACATCCTCCAGCCTAAATTGAAGCGGCCACCTGAGATCAACTGCAAGGTATTCTGGATCAAATACTGTCATGTAGGAAACTGTAATGAATGTTATGTATGAAAATGAAGGGGCCCAACACAGTTCCTTGGGGTACTTCAAAGTCCTGTTACTTAAATGTATTTTGAACAAAATACAGTTTAATGGCCTGATTGGCAGCTGTGTTGGCCACTAGATGGCATATTAGACACTTGTTTGAAGACTTGAATTGATTATATTCCTAGCTTGCATTTAGTCAGCGTAAACCTAGAGATTAGTTTTCCAATCTCTCAAACAACGCAAACAAATGTCAACAAAAAGGTCAAGTGAGTATTTGGCATTACAAAGCAAAACAAATGAACTTGCCCTTTAAATCGCATCCTCTAGTATCTCATTCATTTTCTGCATACTACCTTCTCAAATTCTTTGTCTTGTCTGTGCATCAGAGTCTTCCACTGCTCAAAGAGCTCAGGCTGAGAATTCTGGATGTCCTTTAATGTCCCTTCCGTCTGTATGCTGCCATCCTTCATTGCAATGATCTGCAAATGAAACAACATTCAATTATTACTCCATTTGCAACTTAAAAAAGGTGGACATATTTAATTCCCCATGAGAAGTAAAGCCAATATTTAAAAACCAGCCTGTCCCTTTCAATTTGTCAGTTTAAAGTGGCTGTGTGTAAAAAACAGTGAATTAAAAAGTCTTTTCTGACTCCTAGTGATTTATTGAGTGCCAGGAGGAGGAAGACTTCAACAAAGCAATTCATCACCCTGAGCCAGTGTGAAAGAGACTGGGTCTTTATTAATTTTTAATAACAAGGTTGATGATGGCAACAAGAAAAATCCTTTATGTGGTTAGATATGTTGTGTCAAAAAATTTGGAAAGTATTCATGTTTACTTTTTTAATTACCAAGCAAATTATATACTGTATATATATATATATATATATACACACCCTGCTCAAAAAAATAAAGGGAACACTTAAATGACACAATCTAACTCCAAGTCAATCACGCGTCTGTGAAATCAAACTGCCCACTTTGGAAAGCAACACTGATTGATAATCAATTTGACATGCTGTTGTGTAAATGGAAGAGACAACATGTGGAAATTATAGGCAATTAGCAAGACACCCCCAATAAAGAAGTGGTTCTGCAGGTGGTGACCACAGACCACTTCTCAGTTCCTGTGCTTTCTAGCTGATGTTTTGGTCACTTCTGAATGCTGGCGGTGCTTTCGCTCTAGTGGTAGCATGAGACAGAGTCTACAACCCACACGAGCGGCTCAGGTAGTGCAGCTCATCCAGGACGGCTCATCGATGCGAGCTGTGGCAAGAAGGTTTGCTGTGTCTGTCAGCGTAGTGTCCAGAGCATGGAGGCACCAGGAGACAGGCCAGTACATCAGGAGACGTGGAGGAGGCCGTAGGAGGGCAACAACCCAGCAGTAGTGGATGTAGTGGAAAACAAAATCAGGATCGGCAGAAGGGAATGATTTGCTTCTTCCAAACCTATACTGAACTTATGTTGGTTGAACAGCTTTGGTTTGGTCGGCGGATTGATTTCTCTCGTTGCAAACAGTGACCAAACGGGAATTTAATTAGATTTTTCTGTAGACCAGATGGCCCATTTTACTTGAAATGATTTATAATGAAACTTGTTAGCAGGATTTGCAGGTGAAAATGTGACAGAAACCAAATGAATTCATCCTTTACTACAATCTAGTTTTGAGCTATAAATAAAATACATTCCTATTGAAATTATTTCTGAGGACTACAATGATTTCTATAGCTTCTGCGGGTAGACGACCGTTGATTAATGAAGGTGAATAATTCATAAGTATAGCTTATACAGCCTTTGTGAGGTTTGACTTTTAAATTAAGCTTCTGCACCTCTACGTCACATGATATATATTTATATATTCTGATATAAAAGAATAGTCGAAAGTCCAAGTCTAAACCTAAGAGGAGTTTTATACCTGATTTACCTATCAAAATAACTTTCTATAGGATAGAAACTTTAAATGAGTGCACTGAAGTACCCAATCTGCATGTGGAAGATACTGTAGTTTGTGCGTCACGAGCACCACCGTCCTCTTCTCCTCCCTCAAGAGTTTCAGAATACCCTCCTGCATTAGGTGATCACTCAAGTGAATGTCCAGCGCTGAGAACGGATCATCCTGCGAGAAAAAAAAAAAAGATTAATGTCTCACTTTACTGATTTGCAAATACAGCTGTATCTGGACCTACCAGGAACACCACATTGGTGGTTTGATAAAGAGCTCGAGCGACGCCGATTCTCTGCCTCTGGCCTCCGGAAAGAATAATTCCCTGGAAAGAGCAAAGAATAGGGAGAGGAAAGTAACCAGCATGGCTGTATTGATAAAACACTTCAGGGTAGTTGTTAAGGTAGCCGTACTGCACACACAAAGCATTTATATTGATTATGTTGACTTGGATGAGGCTTTTTAAATGAGGTGGAAGCCATAACCTGAAACCCATTAAATGTGACCTAATCTGAAAAGCTGAGAGTAAACGAAAGACACGGTGCCTTTTCAATGGCTGCCTGGATACTAAACCATGAGGAATATGTATGTTTATCAGTGGAATTCAATATGACCCATCATAACTGAAACTCTACCATCTGAAGTACTAAAGCCATTCCAGATGGCTGGTAATGAAATGCATCACCAAAAGTCACATGGGCGGCACACTGACCCTCTCTCCAATCTCCGTCTGGTCCCCCTGGGGCAGGATGTCAATGTCCGGCTGGAGAGAACATGCTTCAATTACCGCTCTGTACCTGGAAACAACAAAAGATATGAGACTGCACAGCTGGCTAGACACTTAACGCTATCTAGCTGTATTAGTTTCTGAAATATTCATGTTGAAATAAAATTGGTGGTTAATAATAAATGAATGATTCTCTGCATGGTCTCTGATATAATAGCATTTAAAAGCATTAACACTTCAAATTAGTATAACAATTACAGACAAAGCCACTGAAATTAAGTCATTTGAGAATGAGGCCATAGTCCAAAAATTATAATTTATCTCTGAATATTATTTCTCGAAACTATCAGTGTTTTAAAAGAAATGTGTCCGTCCATAATAATCCAAAAATATACACAACACGATCACAGACAATCAGAACACACTAAATGTGACCAATGAGACTTCTTTGTGGGCGGGTCTACTCAATAGGGCGCATTAGTGCCCGCCCCCTTTTTCAGCAGCCCTATTTTTTCAACATAAGGGTGAGTAATTAACAACAGATATTAAATTTTTGGGTGAACTTTCCCTTTAACGAGGGAAAGGAATACAATCCCTTGAACCACTGAGAATGAACCGCAACTCTAACGATAAAGGCACAGAGAAACGATACTGTTGGAATCACTTTCAGAACAATTTATTTCCAATTTATTTTACAGCCAATCAGAATCCATCCTGCTATAACGAGCTGGAGAATTTAAAGTGGCAGACGTTTGTACGATTACAATAAACAGACGATATCGTTCACTGGTGTGGACGCTAATATCGTTATCTTTATAGTTATCATCCTTGGCGTGAATGGGGCTTTAAAGGCAACGTATCAAAACAGTCAGTTTAATTCTGAGTCAACAGGACTGGAAAACATCGTTAGGAAAAAAAATTATTGGCAAAATCCAGTCATTTCAATAGGAATCTGCAATATTTGGAATTTCACTGTGAGCTAATAGATCAATGTATTTTGAGTACAGACAGTGCTGACACGCTGAGGCAGCTGTAAAACACATTATGAGAAGCGGTGACTCCCAGAGACACTTACTAACAAACCACATCTGTCTAATGACTGTCACTGAAGTTTAAAGAGGCGATAATGACTGAACCTCAGATGGGGATAAAGGACGCTTTTGTATCGACGAATGGACACTAAAAAGTAAACACTTCACTTCTGTACATCACTAAGGCAACTGGATGTAAGACACAGGTTAATGAGTACAGAAGGCCCATTAGACATAAATGTTGCACCTAGATACCATATGGTGGGGTTTTTTTTTTTTATATAAATGTGTTGGCAACACTGAGATAATGACAAATGTATCTAGAGGAAGTAAATGAAGGTCAGTTACCTTTGCTTTATTAAAGGCATCTCAAAAGTGATGTTCTCCGCTAGCGTGGTGTTTAGGAGCCAGGTCTTCTGGGAAGCGTATGCCACAGCACCTCTTTTCCTGTCAGAGGGGTTGCCATAACATCAGTGACCTCCTTCATAACACCAATGTTGCTCTTAAATATAAAAGAAAGGCTTGTTCAAGCTTTTTTTTTTTTTTTATCTGACCTACACTAAGAATGATTATTTACATGAACAGTACAGCAAAAATGATAATATCACTATTTTTTAACCCTCATGTCATTCCAAATCTGAACGCTGTTGTTTATGAACTCGAAATAAAATCCAACCTGCACCGATGATGAAAATGCAACTTTTTGCGCAAGATGTGAAATACGTACTGCCATGTACGTTTTGTAACATGTGCGATGTGAAATGTCCACTGGGTGGCGCTAAATAAGTGTTCGTTTTTTGTTTTTTTTTCCTGGAACAGATGAACGTATGTTTAATTTGACGTTGGTTTTGTACGTGCCACCGCAGTTGAATAACGCTATAAGTCTAATGCTCTAATATGAACAAAGGTATATTTGACGTAAAAACGCAATCGTCAAGCATGCTGATTTAGTTGTTTTTTTTATCTCTCATCTTTCAGGTCATGAGTCATGTTTCGGGATTCATACCCAGGGATTCTGGGTATTCTACAGTAAGTCCAAATCTGTGCCGGCTGAGCTATCAAGCAAGCTTGTTACATCAGCAAAGCAAAACATAAGAAGCTGTTCAATGATATGTACTTATTGGTACATTTTTTGCAAAAAGGTTTCGTCATGAGATCAGGTACATAATTGAATAGTTACAATGAAGGGGACGATTTTTTTGTATTAAATAACGCCCTACGTTTAGATTATTATTATTATTTTTAGAATGCTTAAAAATACAGCATGCACAAGTCTTGGTTTTCAGTTTAAGGAATTTGGTTTGTATGGTTAAATTGTATAAAAAAGTAAAACCTGATTATATTTTAAAAACTTATAGTAGTATAGTATAGTAGTATATGCTTGTATGCAAAGATTAGCCAATCATAATGGATACATATAGCATATATTACATATTATTATAGCATATTACATTTAGCAATATTAAAGGCACATAAAAACAGCCTGTTAGAGTGGTAAATATATATTATATTATTGTCTTTTAATAAATTCTGTTTTAATAATCATTTTAATTTAGCTTTAATTTATTTTGTTTTTGTTTTAATTTAGTTAATGATAAATACATTGCACACTTTACATGTTTAGCATCATCATCAGGTATAAAATTGCTCCTTTTGAGATAAAAACAACACATGATTGTCAGAATGATCATTTTTAGTATACTGTTTCTTTAAAGTTTACCGTGTGTTTTAACAGACAGTTTCTGAATACTAATCAGAAAGGTTCATTCTTACCATGAAACACTGATATCAGATACTGTTTTAAAAACAACTACATTTGAACTAATGAATCAAGTCTCATGTGGTGTGTGTGTGTGTGTGTGTGTGTGTGTGTGTGAGATACACACCTGATATCCCCATCTGCAGCTGCATCAGTGGGGCTGAAAGGACAAATATATAAATATCACTTTAAAAGGTTCCCCTAAAGCATTATAAAAAGACATTTACACACACAAGCGTGACCTCTGCAGTACATCTCTCTCAGCTCCACATTAAACCTGAAGCGCTGCTGCTGATGCCATGTAATAGGAGGCTGGAGAAGTGCTGTGTAATCATGTATGGTTCAATCGCAATGCAGTGCAGCTGAACCAGTGAAGCTTTACATAGAGATAAGTACAGTGAGAACAAGCCTTTATGGATTTGTCTATTGAGTATTTGGACATATAATGTCATGCTGTCCTTGATAACATGTTCAAGACAGGAAAACATCAGTTTTAAGAGTATTTATTAATGGGAGATTATGATATGGCACATTAGACTATAGGAGAGTTGCATAATTCTATTCGGAAACAATTTAAGTATGTGTTTGGCATAGCATACTACCATACTATTTTTGTAGTATTCACATTGTGCACTTTATGTGAACACAAACTGTATGGTTTATAACAGAATACACTGCGTGTAAAATTGTATCCCATAATGCAATGTGCTCTTTCTTTCTTTCTTTTTTTCTTTCTTTCTTCTTTTGATTGAACGTGCCAAAGTTACGTTTTTACTAATGCTGTCAATTAAGCGCAATTCATATATTATTTACATAATATATGTGTGTATTATATATATTTATATATATGTACATTTAAATACGCACACATACAGTATATCTTATGTACAGTATTTACATGTATATGTTTATATTCATACAATTTATACCATATATAAATATATTTAATATATAAACGTTACATATTTAAATATAGACATGCATGTGTGGGTATTTATATATAAATAATATGTGTGTGTATTGTGTATATTTATAAATCTTAATTTTTTTTGCGATTAATCACGATTAATCATTTGACGGCACTAGTTGTTACACAAAACAATTACAGTTTTTTACAATTGCTATGACAGTTTTTTCACTACATTTAACACGTTTTCTAAACTCTTAACACACCAGCACACCTAAAACACACAATTGGCAAAACAATTAATTTCATGCTCAAAATCACACTTTGCAAACTAAACAGC
>JAUCMS010000055.1:14428652-14440330 GCA_032357445.1 Enteromius radiatus
TTGCAACACAATCTTCCACAAACTCACGCCTTGCTTCTGCTGATTTTGTCGTTGTCATTTTTTTCCTTGCGCGGGAAGGCCCTAATATTTTAAATTATTTCTCACCAGGGCTTGATACTTGTTGTGATTGGTTGAATTGGGCAGGACCGTCGCTCTGGGCTCCTGTTCACCTCCAATCTCGTCACAGGAGAAAAACTCGCTGAGCTTCTGAACACTGGCCAGAAGAAAACAATACAGTATGTCACACCATATTCAATCACAACTGGACTTTCGAAATACTTGTCAATTCCTTGCTCAAGCATCAAGTAATATCACCAGTTTTATGGAATCATCACATTATAGCTCTACTGACTGAAAAGCAAATCGTTCTTAGTGATAAAACCTGCCCTGCCTATGGCTCATAAAAATACAACCACGGCCCAACATGCAGGAAATAGACTTAGACAAGACTTAGAGACATCAGAAAGACGTATATTATTGTCTAGTCTACAGAGCATTGTGACGAAGTTATAAAGTCACTGGAAACAGCTGATTCTATCATGAAAAATGGTGATCGCTAGCGACCAGTCGATTTCCTCTGTGTCATATATTGCGAGCAGTGGCACATGTGGCGTGTTTTCCAGACAGCACTGATCTATGACCTGCTTGCGCTCTATAAATACAGCCTTTCCTCTCTAAATGTGTTCCACACGGCTGAGACTGAACCTGAGATACACATTTCTTCTTCACAGGAGATGTGCGATGAGAAGAGAAGCGTACAGCTGCTGTGACGTGATTTATCTCACAATGACATGAGAAACACACGGGGACCGTTCATTATATCCCTGGGTGGTTAATTAAAGCCTGTAAATCCAGAACTAGCTTTGTTGGCTGTAAATCACTCTCATATGAAGAACGACCGCTATCGCAAAACACCACGCGCAGATTAAAACATAAGTTATAGCAGGTAATGGGTTCAGCGGAAGACCTCTGCATTATAAAAATATTATAATATTTTTATACGTTATAATTATAACGTATTACAATGCACATGAATAATTATATTGCATTATACCCTTTAATAACATGTAAATGCATTTATATATTTATTATTTTCTTAGATTTGATATTATATCTAAATATATTTAATATATAAACATAACACATTTTTATTAAATATACACATGCATGTGTTTCTATTTATATATACACATAATAAATATACACAAATATATTATGTAAAGAAAAACTTTTATCTTGCGTGCAAATAATTGCATTCAAATAAATAAATCTTCATTTCAATTATCATTTCAGACTTTGTATTGTTAATTTCAAACCTAATTTGCTGCTATTAATTCATTTTAAAAATATTACTCTTAATATTTAATATAGCTGGTTTGTAACTGACCTGACAAGGGCTTTGACGGTGGAGCGGACGACGCTGGACAGCAGGAAGAGAGGAGTGACCAGGATGTGGAAGAGCGAGAGAGAGGCGAAGGCTACAGCGGGAGACAGATCTGCATCATCTGACAGATGAACGTGAGCCACGAACGTCTGGAACAAACACACAGGAGCTTTTAACTTCTGCATGTGTTTACAGTTTCAGCAAAGGACAGATTTAAAGCTGAATGTATTTCATACTTACAACGAGAACCGCTGCGATGGGAATAGCTGTGTTCATGAATACTGTGAAGACAAACAAAACATACATTTTATTTGCAGAAAAAGATGCAAAAGGTTCTTTTTTTGCCTTTATCTATCCACGTGACTTGATAGAATAGTATTTCCCAGTACAACACACACAGATGTCCACTATGTAGATGTAGTCGAGACATACTGAGATGTAGTAGAGCCCTTTCACATCCCTCCAGTGTCCAGATAAGCAAGTGATTTCATTACAACCTGTTCATGAACTCTGACAATGATGTAGCAGTGTTATAAGCCGAGTCTCGCGGCTCAGCAGACACCAGTGATATATTTTGCCGCAAGCTTGGATACAAAGCTCAGAGGACTTTTTACAGTAATGGTCCAACTTTTACAGCTGAAAACTCTACTTCTAGCTTCCATACTACAGAGTGGAAAGTGCAATATCATTAATGTCTTTGCTCGTGCGAACAGCTTGAGCTGGAATTGATCTGCATCCAACAGAGTAAGAAACTTCAGCATTACTGAAGGATGCTGGATCTGCAGAACTGGTCTGGCAGCAGGCTGCTCGCTAATTAATGAATAAAGTTGGTCAAAAGTAAATTTAGCAAGTATCTGTTGAGACAATTGCTATTAAGTAATTGCTGATAAATTGCTAAACCCATTCATTATGCTGAATTCGGTTATCGCTATGGTTTTTTTCACAAATTTGCACCTTCACGTTCCATTAAATGAGGGCAAACGAGACTTGACTGCATAACTCACGAATGTCTGTTCAGATTTTAATTAGGACCCTGTGGACCAGCTTAAACCCCTGCAATCCCTCATAGCTGATAAATACAAATCTCAGAGGTATTTCACACAGATAACACACATTGACATGCAAACACATTCCTGCATCGGCCTTATCTGACTCAGAGCTGCCTTCAGATTCACTTAAACATGTTGGTGACCCAATTCTATCCAGATATTACTGACTTTCACTTTAACAGTCTTGATGGCTACTAAAAACAATTATATATTTATATACGCACTACAAGTTTTAAGTCTCTTAATGCTCATAAGGGCTGCATATTTGATTAAAAAATACTGTAAAAACAGTACAATTCTGAATTACAAAAAAAAAAAACTCTTGTATTTTAAAAGGTTCATATATATATATATATATATATCAACTTTATTTTTTATTTATTTATATATAACTGAGTATTGAGGCAGAAAATTCAGTGCATCCAAATAAACATAAAGAAAATGTTTGCATTTTTTAAAAAATGTTTGGAACTTTGGAAACTAGCTGAAATAAAACAAGATTTTTAAATCATTTATTTAGTTCTTAAAAATAGATCATATAAAAAGGTATTTTTCCAGTATTTTTAGGGTGTTTTATGGTTTTAGTTAACTATAATAACTGTCATTAAGAAAGTTAAAAACGATTGTGCTGCTTAATATGTCTTATGAAAATCATGATACAGTTATTTTTAGGCTTGATAAGTAGAACTTTTTTCCTGATTTTGTATTATAAATATCTTAACTGTTACTTTAGATCAAAATCATTTTACTTAATGACTTCAAACTTATTTTGAAAACAAATAATACATACTGCACACACATGCAGTATATATTTAGAAAATATTTAAATATAAATACACATTTAAAAACATTACTATAACTTATTTTCTATATAAATACATTTAATATATAAACATTGCATTTTTTTCTTAAACACGTACATACATAATAAATATATACAGTGCACACACATATTCTGTACACAATTTTTGTTTGTATTTTTAATTTTTTAATACTTAACCTCTGATATACAAGTAAATGGAACACATGCAATGCTTCTAGGAAGAGTGTCTTCAATCAATCAATTCACAAAGCTTCATGGGAGCAGGTGGCTATTAATAACCTCTGAGCTCCTGATGTTTCTGTCTTAAAAGCTTTCAAAAGGAATTGTTAAAAATCAATATTTCTATGAAGCAAATGAATGAGATTTTTGTTCTACATTGACCAAAGCGTCCCTGACATTTAACCAGAAACAGTAATAACTATCACCATCTCTCACCTCGAGCAGTTTTCACCACTGGAAGGTTTGGGCTGTCCTCATTTGGCCTCCTATATGTTTCCTGAGTTTATTTGTGATTCTTTAACCTAGCTGTTTTCCATTAAAGAATAAGCAGTCAAGAAGGGAAACATGACTTCATTGATGCTGTGCAGTAACTCAGTAGGGGAAGAAATCAGCGACTGAGACTGAATGATGCATGAACCCGAAGTTTGTAGGGTAGGATATTCTCCTGCTGAGCAACACAGTACTTCTCCATTATTGCTAATGTCAGAAAAATGCAGCGATAAGAGATGAGAGAGAGATGAGGCCTTTGTGGTGTAACCTTGACTTAAATCAGAGTGCCTTTAAAAGAGCACCGCAGAGACAAAAACACTCCACTGATGCAGCCAGCAGCTCTTCATTTGGATGTTTGTATTTATTCAAATGTTTAGCATTCTTTAATAAAGATTATTGGGTATTCTCATAAAAAATAGTCAAACTTTGCCCATACTTTATAGGATCTTCATGAGCATTTCCAAGACTATCTATTAACATTAATAATATGAATGTATTTTCTCCGTCGATGTGTTTTTGACAAGAAACCAGTGGTAAAAACATATGCATGCATATTTTGTTTCCTAGCAAGCAGGGCTGAAGTGAGGCTAAAATATGAAAATATTGATCTCTGTCGCATGTCTCTGTACTTGCTGAAAATCATTTTGAATATTAATCTATGATTTATTGAGCATTGTGAATCTTGCAAAAAACAAAACAAACATATACTTTTAAGATTATATACTTGTCTGTAAGTTTTTTTATTTATATGCAAGTCAAAGACAAAAAGAAAGGGTTTATAAACAATAAGTCATTTTTAATAAATTTTTATCTAATTAAAATTTGTCGTTTTCTCAAAAAAAACTAAATAAGTTTTCTCTTTAAAATTAATTGCAATTTTGTTTTTTGTTTTTCTGAGCAAAAAATAAATCTCACACATTTTCCCCGGCGATACGAGGGAGAGGAAGCTGGCGGTGTTTAAGGGGAAGGCTTTAGCTCTGATAGGGTAATTAGGTAATAGGGAGGTTGATCATTCTTATGTGTTCCTAAAAACATAATTTAGCTGTGATTTATTTATTACTATCCTAGGTTTTACTCATTTGTCAGTAAGAGTTTTTTTTACTAATTTGAAAAGATCAGAATATACATGTTTGAATTTTTATATAAATATTACGTTACACCGAATGACAATGTAAGATTATTTCAACCAAATTTTGACATTTTATTCTCCAAACACATATTTGAAACCTTAAATTTAGACACTTTACTTATATTTAATGTGCTTTCTATGGACATAAAATCTTAAAAGGACCTATGGACATAAAATAAAGTCTTTGATGGATATAATTACAAATTAATAAAAAAATATGCATCAGTGATACCAATACTACTGATGTCTATAGAAGCCTGTTTCTGCCACTGAATAATTTATTTATAGTTGTTGCTTTTTATATCACAATTCTGACTTTTTTCTCAGACAGTGAGATAAAGCATTTTGACAAAAATGTTAAATAAATCTGTTAAATCTATTTTCACATATTGTTTTGCATTTTATATGTATTACATTTTAAATATTCATTCTAAGTATTTTTTTTTTTGCACTTTGCAGTTGATAATCTAAAATAAATCATCAGCCACATTTGGTTTAACACTCTTTGCAGTGAAGCCTGTAGGCAGTGATAACTCATAATTCTGTGTGAATTTGGCCAGCTGGGAGATTCACATTTTATGTTCCTGCCAAAATTGCTGCTGATACAATTGAGAGCGTGAGCTGCTATTGCTCACAGTTTTAACCAATATGATGTTTTACTTTAATACAAAGAACCCTATATTTATAACCCTACATGACATCTCAAACCTGACCCTGCATGGTTGCTCTCAGTCTGTCTTACTATTCTCTGAGGTAACTGTGAAAGCTGAATAATCTTACTGGATATGGAGGTGTAGAGGGCAAAGGTCTGCAGGCTGGTGAGCTCTTTGCCCCGGGTCTCCTCCACGCTCGAGCAGAAGATGTGCTCCCAGGCATACAGCTTCAAAAGCTTGATACCCCGCAGTAGTTCATTGGTCTTCTTCAGCCGCTCGCTGGAATATTCCTGATGCATAAATTACACATCAGCAACAGTGCTCCTAAAATCTCCTGGGTCTGATTTGGGCTCAATATTTGAGAGGTGTATGACTTGGACAAGCTCTGGCTTTCCTGCACAAATGTCATCTGAACAAAATCTACACATGCACATTAACTTAAGACATCAAACAAAGTAAAGGAGCTCACCAATGTGCTTTTCTGTGCATCTGATAACTTGGTCGCCACAAAGTACTGCACCGGAGCCAGGAGGGTGATGACCGTGGCCCCTATCAAGGCACTTATTCCCAGGAGGTAGTAAAGGAGAATGATTCCTACTATGATCTGAAACCAAGAGGAGAATGTTGCCCTTTTATATTCAGTAGCACGTTTGTCACAGTAAGTAAGCCAAGGACCCCACAGTATGATGAGTCCCCTTTGAAAATACAGCTTCTTTTGTATTTTATACAGACAACACTTTTTTATTTTATACAACACTATACTTTTTTTGTATGATTAACTGCTTGTCTTTTAGCATTGCAAATTATTAAAATACTACCTGGAAATGATTTACTTTATTTTACATTCACATTATGTTTATGTTTAATATTTATATATATATATATATTCATTCTATTAGAAATGTAATAAATTAAAAATAACAATAAAATAAATATTTTTTTACTTATCTATTTATCTATCTATAAATAAATAAATAACATTTTCAATAACAACAATAATAATTCAATATTTACATAATTGTGATTAATCATTACTAAGAATTATTTGATTATACAATTAATTTATAAATTAAATATAAAAATAAATAAAAAATGTATATTTTTCCGTGGCTCTCTCCGGCCCACAGCAGCGGAAACTCTCACCAGACTCTTTAGACCCATGTACCTTGGCTGATTCCCACACAGGTGTTTATCATTATCTCCTCCATTTAAATGCTGACTTTGCCAGAGTCTGATGCGAAGTCTTGGTTTGCCTAGGCCTTCACTACTGAGCATATATTCTGTTTGATTTCCCTGTGTTTTCTTGGACTGTTATTCGGACTCTGATTCTCGCCGCCCGCCCTGAACTTCCTGCCTGCTTACTGACTACGATTCCTGCCTAGCCCTGTATATACCTGTTTGACTGTGTGATTAGACCTCTGCCTGTACGACCTTGTTTAATAAAAGCTGCATAATGGATCCTCAAGCCTCAGACGAATCCTTACAATATTAATATATAGTATAATTCTATAAAAGTGTTAAACTGGCAAGTTAAATTAGTTTAAAGTAACATTAAAAATGAACAAAATATATTAATGTAAATATTATACAATAATATTATAATTGAGAGGCTGTGTATGTGATTTGATATTAAATATGCAGTGAGTGAAGAAAAAAAAAATTGTTGTTCATTGAAAATAAAGAAGGAGCCTTGGGGAACTAATCAAGATTTGCACAAAGGTAGTCAACGAGTAACCCCAAGAGCGGAGTACGTGGCATACAAAACGTCTGTCTTGAGACTTCCTGTTTGTGAGATTCAAATGTGTTCATGTATATACAATTTTTCTCGCAACAAATGTTCTCTGGGACTCTCATTATTTCAAGAGTAATTTAATGACTTGAATTTTTCCCTCTGCCATCAATGAATGCATTTTTATTTAGCCTAAATGAAACACTGTATGTCCTCATCATTCAAGAGCCCCGCTGACAAAAAAACATTTCTAAGTGACACTCCATTTTACACAAGACGAAGCTTTTGGAGGACAAAAATACTGTTATACAAAGACTAAAAATAGATCTTGCAGAGGTATCTGACATTTCACGCTGTCTACTCTCAGGGGAAACACGCTCAATAGTGTGAAGAATACGGAGCGGCTCTGCAATGTTTTTACACTTTCTTTTGTTCAGCTCAAGATCTGTCTGCTGTAACCAACTCATGTCATGCCATTCAAAGAAAAGAGTCAGTCTTCTGATGTTAAATGATGTTAAAACTGATGTACTGGAAATTTATTTTACATGTGCTAGATTACATCCAGTAATCCAACATAGGGGACGTTCTCTTATTGAGTTATTGCATATTTAATTGATATTTGACAGCATTGATGTTTGCATTGACGTGCTGTTTTGCATTCCTAGTGAATTTGAATGAAGTTAAAGATTGGGTTTAGTAAATTCTTGGAAATGTTTACATAAAACAAGACAACACAAGACGCTGAAACACTGAAGTACAAAACAAACTAAGATAATACAATGTGAAGCAAAAATATGGACAGAACAAAAACTAAACAAAACAAACAAAAAATACAATGCAAAACTGTTTTTTGTTCATCATCAAAACAAAAGACAAAGCAAAAGCATAAAACTAAAAGGAAAAAGACCACACAACAAAACAAAATCTACAAACAAAACAACAACAGAAACTAAAAGCAAAGTAAAACAAAATAAAACAAAGCAATTTGAAAAACAACACAAAGTGAAGCAAAAATACAAGACAAAAACTAAAAGTAAAATGAAACAAAACAAAGCAAACCGAAAACAAACACAAACAAAAAAGGTAAGGTGGGTGTCTTTCAGCTTTTATACAGTCTATAACTTAGACTACATTACATATATTGACCAGTTTTGGGATGTTACTGGATTTCCAGTGTAAAGTCGCTCATCTAAATTTAAAAAAGTACACACCACAAGAAAACAGATTAATAAGTCTAAGTTAAGAACTTGCTGGAACTGGACATGTTGGACTCTTCTTCCTAAGTGGGTCAAGCACAGATAACATCCCAGATAAAACCCATAAAACCCAACAGCTTCTCTGAGGCAAATAAGGCAATGCGATTGAAACATCTGACTCGCAGCCCATTCACAAACTCAGTATTCCCCAATGCATTTAGCTCTTTAGAGACAGGATCCTCATGAGAGGCTTTACCTGAACTGGCATTGCGAACAGGTTGGGACACAGGAAGAAGAACCACATCAGCTGATTGGTGTCTATAGCGACGAGGTTACAGATCTGGCCCACTGTCATTCCCCCCATGGACATGTTGGAGGTGCAGAGACGCATTATTTTATTGAAGATCTTTGTCTGCAAGTGAAACCCCATATCATTATTTGCAGTGTTGGGGGTAAAGCATTACAAAATACTCTTTCAAATCAGTAACACAAACTATTCTGTGTTCCCATTTATTTAAATCTTCTGTCCCCATGTTCAGAGAAATGGTAGCGAGGTGCAGAGGCACTCTCTTCAGCCTGAGGCTCATTCGTTTTACTTTTGGTGTGAAACGACCTTTACAGTTGCCAAAAAATATATAACTTTTAAGTTATATTAAAATAGCAAGGCTAGCCAGGATGAGAAAAAGTAACACAACATTAGTTACTTTGCACAATACAATATTGCGTTTACTTATATTGATCTTTTGACATATAAGAGGTCATTGTACTGTAAAAGTCTAAATATGGGATCTGAAAATGCTGCCAAATAGAGTTTCAATATTTTTCCTATTTAAAACTTGACACTTCTGTAGTTACATTGCGTACCTGGTGCAGTGATATTACGCAGTGCCTAATAATGCTGGGGACTACTTTCAGGTGCTGCGTAATATCATTGCGCCACAGAAGTGAAAATCCTTGATTATTACACCAGAATGAGAATATAGTTCCTATTATAGTTCCTATTTAAATCTAGAAAATCGCAACTTTTCTTTTTCCGTCAGATTTAGCACACAATGTAACTGCAGAAGAAATTTTTAGAAAAATATAGATATTATTTGGTCATTTTTGAGTGTGATGCTAACGGTCTAATCAGATTCAATAATCTATGCTAAGCTACAGCTAAAGGGGCTACCGCCAGACCCGGAGATCGGCTGAATGGATTCAAAAACGATAAAAGTCAACTGATTAACTCTAGGGGAGTGGGAAAATGAGCCTATTTTTTTAGGCTTTTTTTTGTTTCTTTAACGGCTTAATCTAATATCACACAGTATATTCATGCGCATCTCGTCAGTAAAGCCGGTTCTTTGATTAGCGGTAAACCTCTAATGGAGCTACAGTTAATACACAGAGCCGTAGATCAGCTAAGTTATGCAATACCGTGTTCAGTTTCACAGCTGCATCCATCTATGAGGATCTATTAGCCAATCATAGCAGTGGGCGTTTACTTCTGAGTCTACAATCTGCCGATTCAAACAGAAAGACAAATATTTCAGTTCTGAAACTCAAAGGATCTTTTTATAGTACCGTGACGTCTTATAGGCTATGTCAAAAGATCAAGAGACAAAAATGACTAAATTATGGTTTTATACAAAATTATTTTTTTCCAACACTTATTACTTGAAGAGACGTGAAGTCTCCGCTGCTCTGACCTGAATGGCTCCTCTCAGGTTGATTCCAGTCTCGATGGCAACGTAGTAGGAGGCCTGGAGGAAAGTCCTCTGGAGGAGCAGAGCGAAGAACAGCAGAACAGCGAGGACATAAGCGTTAGCGAGAAACTCCTGGGAGGAGATGAAGTAGATTCCAAGATGCTTCACCTGAAATACACCAAATCAATTAGTGTCAGCTAAGACTTCCTCTGTAATACTAGTTAGGCAGTGAGACGTTCTGTCCACATTACTACTCAGTTTTTAATGCTACTAATATGAGTATTTCCCTGTGGTACTATCCTGTCACCAATCAGCAATCTTCCTCTGAAGAGAAAGCACAGGACACTAATTATAATTCTAATATATAACCTATATCATATAATTAAAGATTAGAGTGGCAACAAATGAGTCAATTAAACCAATGAAGAAGAATCATTAATGGCAGAACAATAAGTCTCCTCACTGCATTTTCAACTTATGAAATAAGCAATAAAAAGAAATTGAATCACCACTGTACAAATGTGTAAAACGAATCCAGAAACTCATTAAAGTTTGCCACTGGCAAGTCAATGCAATTTCTAAAGTGAAATACAGATTTTAGAAAATTACTACTTTGAACAACACATCACAGCTATTTGTTTTTGTCTATTAGAAAATGCCATAACCATAAATGAATGATGACACGCAGTTATTACTTTTAGCACATGCGCCTCCCCTCAAGGTTTTATTAAAAAGTTTGGAAGTCACCAAATGACCCAATCTATCTACAACAATTATAAAATATCCAAAATGTAGCAAACAAACAATATCATGTCTTGCCATGACTGACTCCATGCGGTGAAGTGGGTTACATCATACAAAGACATCCAAACAAGCCAAAGTCCAACATCCGAGAGCCAGACAGTACGCTGTTAAACTTTTTAATAATTGATGACAGCAGCATGAAGATGAAACGCTTTGTAACACAAGATGAAAATGTTACATGAAAAGATGCAGCCATGGCTAGAAGTGAGTCCCCCACTGCAACGGTTTCTAATTTTATCCTCAAAATACCTCAGAGAACAAAAGTACTTTTTCATGACAACAACAAAAAACACTAAGAATTTCATTTCAGCTTTTGCTTTTGGACCAACCAAAATTCTGCCTTTATTCTTGTTAGATTTCTATGTGGCGAAATACTCGAATTTTCTTACCGGTGGCTGAATGGTGTGGTTCTCTTTACTGAGATGGTGCACGATGCCGGAGATGCAGAGCGGCCCAGCAAAGCCAAGCAGGTCTGCCATGAAACGATAGGTGATGCTGAGGAGGAGGGGTTTTCCGAAAGCCTGTCGCAAAGCCATCCAGATCCACTTAGGCCCTTGTGGCTGAATGGCTTGAGGCCTCTGAATGTAACAGAAATGTAAAGGCAGATATGAATAGAAACCAGATTATCATGAATGCATCTGAATTTTTCACTTTACTACAAACAGGGTTCTTACACCTTTTCCAACTTCAAATTCCAGCACTTTTCAAGCACTTTCAAGGTGCATTTTTATGCTTTT
>JAUCMS010000055.1:14453205-14467822 GCA_032357445.1 Enteromius radiatus
ATGTCCATGTACTCAACTCTTATTATTCAACCATGCCAAGCTCAATTCAGTTTTCCATTCTATGGCACCTTTAAGAAAGTTAAAATAGCATGGCTTCATTAACGAATAAAGTTCCAGATTACTTTTGCGTCACTCTATTGGGTGGGGTTAGGTTTGAGTTTGGTGTAGGAGATATTTCCAACATGAATCTTTAGCGACACTGGAGATTAGAATTCTAAATGGTTGCAAAACGTATCTCAACCAGCGAGAGAAATGACCACTGAGCGGTGCGAAAACACAGGTTCAGTATGTGAATCCTGGTACATTTTTATTACGTTGACATAGGTACATAATGCGGCAGTTCAGAATTGAAATATCAATGGACTGTTACTAAAAGTTAAAGCTCTGTCAGGTTGAGACTGCAGTGAAAGATGCAGTAGGTACGTAATTATGGGGTTGCAGAAATGAATGTAGAGGCACGTATTTCCAATGAGCCTGGGTTGTGTGAATGCTAAGGTGCTTCAAATGGTTTGCATACAGCTGCTAATTTGTTCTGAGTTGTTTAATCCAGCTTTGGTTGTTGCAAGGTGGTTACTTCGGCAAAGATTAAGGTCATGCTGAAATTCAACTCACACAGCAGATCCAAAGCAGAATATATCATCTAAGTTGTCATCTGATGGAGAATTTCTCAATTGGTCCAAATGGAAAAATCACACCTCCGTCCCAGGGCTATCAGCGCCTCTTAACAGTCTTAACCTGAGTTCATGTTTCAGTGGGGGTTCGGGGTGTATCTGTTCTTCTTCCAAGAGCTGGATGCTGAGATAGGCCAATTACTGAAGCTAAAAATATGGCAGCATTTGTTTTAGTTAATGGCAAAGTTACACCCAAGGCCAAACTCCTGTGACACAGAGCAGATAGAGTTTCGCTGCTGACCGCGCTGGATGCCTGACATACTGGAGTAAAGAGACGGGACGAGGGTCAGACACACTGCACCCTCTGAAGAGCTCAGTTACCTGCGTTTATAGATGAAGCGACAAACAGCAAATGCTTTTTTACAGTGGGATTCATCATCCGTTATTATCAAGTAAATAATATAGATGGTTTATAACACGCACCAGTTTAGCGTAGCAGAACCTCAAGAAAAATTAAACTGAAAGAACATTTTATTATATACATTTTTTCCATTTTATTAATTAAATATGTACTTTTTATAGAATCTATATAATTTATATAATCTACACTACATTATACAATATATATATAGACAAAGAGTGTTTAACCATAAAAAACAATAAGCATAATATTCTTTAAATTGTTGTTGTTTCCCCCACCGCCAAATAATTTTTTTTTAAATTAATAGAAATTTATTTATTTATTTATTTTCTGAGTCAAAAGTAAATATCACACATTTTTCTCTGATTTGCTAAATTTACCCACTAAAATGTAATCTTGTCACTCCAAATATAAGTAATTGTAATTTTATTTAAATTTTTTTTAACTTTTATTGTTTCATATATATGCCACTATCCTAGGTTTTACATTTTTTTACACAATAAAATTGTACTTCCTTTCTTATTCTTTTATATATTTTAACATGTACAAGTCAGAACAAGAAGTATACAAAAATAAATGAAAATATACAATTATTTTAACCAAATTTTGACATCTTATTCTCCAAAAACCTACACTTTACCTACATCTAATGTGCTTTCTATGGACATAAAATTACTTTTGTGGACATCTTAACATATTATTGTTATTATTATTATTATTATTAGCAACTGAATTATTGTACTTATCGTAAGAATATGAACATGTTGCTAGTTACTATTGGCTAGTTACCAGTTCATAATGTGTTATTAAAGGTGTTGAGTGTTAATAAAACTGCAAGTTAAGGATTGTGCTATACGGTGTTAACAGATGAAGTGTGTGCATACCTTGATTGACACTGAACGGACTGCACACACACACACACACACACGTTAGCGTATTTGAGGAGTGTGCCACCAATACAGCTCCATTACGCCAAACACATTTGCTCCGTGCCTTATTTACTGATCCCTCCATGCATTACATCAGCACACGCCACTATCCTGTTTCTCAAAACTTGAAATATTCATCGCAACATCTGTTTAATTAAAGCCCTGGACATAATCTCCCGTGCCAAAGTTTGTAGATTTAGAGCTCTGCCACAAGTTATGCATTTACGTCCCCCTCCTCCTTCTCTTTTTTTTTCTTGAATGGGAGTTTTTATCTAACAGTTGTTTTATTATTTATCCTCCTGGCATTAGGCTAACAGTTGCTGTTGGGCCCTCTGCTCCCCCCCGGCCCGTGTCGACACCTGCAGCTGTCATTTCTGCCGTCCCCACGGCTACCGCGGCCCTCTCGCTGGCACGCTTCACCCCTCCTCCAGCGATGGGCCTCTTTGTAGGGCCCCTATCTGAAGAGCCCGAACCTGCTGCGACAGAAGGTCAAAGATTCACAGATACTTACATGAGCTCCCTGAAAGCATGAATGACACGAAGAAAGCCAATCATTCACTTTATTTACTTTTTTTCCCTCATTTTAACATTTATTTTAAATATATAATATAGGATGTGACCCTGAACCAATCATAAATCTTAAATCACTGGGTTATGTTTTTTAGCAATAGCCAAAAATACATTGTGGGGGGTCAAAATTAAAGTCAAAAATCATGAGGATATTCAGTAAAGATCATATTAGATGAATATATTTTGTACATTTTCTACGGTAAATATATAAAAACATACATATGCATAAAAACAACTTTAAAGGTGATTTTCCCAAATATTTACCTTTTTTTTCCCCACATTTTCTAATAGACAGATCTCTGCCAAACATTGTCCTATCATAATAAACCATACATCAATGAATTTCACTTATTTATTTAGCTTTCAGATGATGTCTCAGTTTTGAAAATGTCACCCTTATGGCTGGTTTTGTGGTCCAGGGTCACATTTATATATATGCTGTATATAAGAAAACAAAAATTATGCATGAATGCATTCAGAAAAAAACCAATTCTATTTCAAATACATCCGGTTCTTCTAAACTTTCTACTCATCGAAGAATACTGTAAAGTTTCCACAAAACACACTGTGCTGCTAAAAAGTGCACTGAAAATAAGAAATCGCTTTACTGGAAGGATTTCTGAAGTATCATGTGACACTGAAGACTGGACTAATGATGCAAAAAATTCAGCTTTGTATCATTGATATAAATTATATTATATTTTCAATATATTAAAATATAAAGTAGCTATTTAAAATTTTAATAAATGCAGCCTTGGTTAGCATTTCTTTAAAAACATAAAAAATAAAATAAAATAAAATACATGCAATATAGATATGATAAAATATTACCTCATGCAGCTATGCTCGTTCATAGACATTTTGGCTTGCACAAGCAGTATGAACGGCTGCAGCACTTTCTGAAGAACATTTGTGGATTAAAGGCTCACTCTCTCTTGGACTGGACTCCAGTACATCCGCAGGTACAGGGCTCTTGTTTCTGCAGCTGCCGCTGGGCCTGAATTCCCTGGTGGAAATCCTTTGCTAGGAAATGTTTGGTTTTGCTGCACTTCTGTGTCTCCATCTGATCTCTCCATGTGACCTGTCAGCAACGTCTTTGAACAGAGCAGATCACAAAGCTCATGAGAAATCTCTTTGATAACTTTAGAAGTTTACAATCCTTTTAAGGTTAATAAATGGTATTAATATATATATTTTTTGTTTGGTTATTAAAAAATAAATTAATCAAATATCTTCTATTTCATCACATAACACACCATTCCATTTACAGTACATCATTATAGTGCTATTATGTCTAACTAAACCTAATCCTAATTCAATTTGAATGATTTTAAAAACTATATTTAAATGATTTTCACAAGTATATTACTGCATATATATCAGTGTTGCCAATTTGTTTGTGTTGCTACTTTGACGCTCTTTCCGTGGGATGTTTTTCATGTCCACGGGTTGAAGCAACCCTAATAGCATGATATTTAGCCCCTGAAAATCAACTTTAATCAGAGGAACCCTGCCAAAAACGTGTATTTTACCCCACTGGAACATGAATTTAACCCTGAAATGCCTTTTGAGTAGCAACTGGGCAGGATTTTGCTGAATAAACCTGGCAACCCTGAAATAAATCCAAAATTGCTTACATACAAGTACAAAAACACACATACAAATACACCTACACCTAACCCCACCCTAAACCTACCTGTCACTGGGGTTTAGACAAATCATAAAAAATTGTGCGAGTGAGGTCGTATGAATTTGTACGAATTAGCACAAATTTTCCACCCCATACGAATACATACGAATTGGTCGTGAGACTGCTCATTTAGCAAGGTTAGCTATGTCAAACATGACTACTAGGCCATGAAGGAAAACAGAATTAGCTAGAAAGCATCCTAAAACAACAATGTTGTATCTCAATTGAGCATTATTGAGCAGCCTACATGTGTGGCCACTAACAAAGCCTCCCACGTGTCAGTCAGGACACTGTCACTTACCGTGACAATAAAACATCCAGTAAAGTCGACTGTTAGACTCGACCTGGACCTACAAAGAGACAACAGCAGCTTCTCCCAGATGGTTTTCTACTCATTGAGGTGCTTCAGGTTTAACACACACATATACAGTCTACACTTGTACAGCCCGGTGTGGAGATATACACAAGTGCCATTTATCTTTAAATATAAGGGCTTTGGTGTACAGTTTCACACTGTTTAAGCTGTAGTCTCTTGTAAAACAGTTGTCTTTTAGCAATGCTAATGCTATTGCTACAGAATCTATTGCTACACAAACAGTCCCAAAATAGGTATTTAAATTCATAAGATCTTAATAATCCTAAATAATAATAATAAGAAGAAGAAGAATTCTTGAAATCTAATGACGTTCTTCAATTTTAAAATAATTGTTCAAATGTTGTAAGCAAAGCCCTTATGGCCTTGAATTTATCACTGAAACCAAAAGTACGTCTTACTCATCAAGCCTCTTGGGATTTCATGGTCAAACCTGAGGTCAGAACAGAACACATGGAGTTGATCTGTTCACTGCTGCTCTCTGACAAACTGCCCTTTGTTTTTTTTACAATAGGTAGAAACCAAATTCTTCCAGTCTTAGCAAGATCTAGAAATGTAAGCCAAATGAGCATACAGAAGCAATGACATGGTGTCCTGGGATTCCTGTTGACTGAGTTGTACTGGATGATGAAATCTGGTTTGGTGAGACTGTCAGTCATACCACTCTTTTTTTGCAGCTGATTTCATCTAAGGATGTTCCTATTTATTGTGGCCTTTTACTTTAATTCCTGTTAAAACAAGGAAACAAATCATAATAACAGATTTATTGTCATCACAATACTAGGTTATGACCTTAAAATTCTCATTATTATAAATGAATCTTTGCAGACTGGGGTTGTTTCAGCAGCATCAAAGATTACTGCTGTTTTCAGCGGTGTTCCTCAGGGGTCAGTCTTGGGCCCTTTATTTTTTAATATTTATCTGTCACCACTTCGTCATCTCTTGAGATTTCACAGCCTCCATTATCATTTGTATGCTTGAGCAGATTTACAGTATATACATTCAAAACCTGACGAACACCCTGACACTGCTTTTCTTTCTGATTGTACCACTGAGATAAAAACATAGACACGTAATAATTTCCTGTGCCTGAACAGTGATAAAGCCAAAGTTTGCTCATTGGTCCCAATCATCAAATTTCAGGGTCTCTGTCTTTGGTATTTCATGTCTCTTTTTTGGAAATCCTGGTATTACTGTAATGCCTCCAATTTCGCAGCAATGGTGACTACCAACAATACAGGTCCCTTTGATCGGCTGCGAGGAAGGCAGTAGCAGTGAAAAAGGCATCACACTACGACCAACTCTACGAAGAGCTGGACACAAAACTAAGTCTACCACCTCGCCAAAAGCTGCCATCGAGCAACGCTGGACATCGGCCAGGTCAAATATATCAAGGATGCCAACCATCAGATCCTCTGCGCCCCGCCTGCCATTTTCAAACGTTGGAGTGGGTACTTTTCGGAAATCTGCAACGTGGACTTCCCCCATCAGCCAATCCACAGCACCGACCCCGTCCCAGGACCCGTCCCACCAATTACCATCAAGGAAGTAGATCCCGCCATCAAGAAGACAAAGAATGGCAGTGCGACCCGACGATATCCCAGCCGAAGTCTGGAAGCTACTCAGCCGCCATGCCACCACAATTCTCACCGACCTGTTCAATAACATCATCAGAGATGGGGCTGTCCCAGCGGGCCTGGTCAACCAGCACCAAGGCCCATCTGGAAAGGCAAAGGTGATGTAGCCGAGTTCTCCAATTACCGACCGATCCGATCCGACCATGAAGATATTAGAGCATATCATCGACGCCAGGCTGCGAGAAATCGTCAATAGTATGCCCAAACAATATGCCTTCGTCAAGGGGTGTGGTCCGACAGATGCCATCCATGCTGCCCGCCTGCTTCTGTCCAGCGACATCCTGCCAGATGTACGAGCCAGGATGCGGCCTGGATGAAGTGGCACCAAGTCACTGGTATCCTGTGTGACCGACGTCAAAGATCTACAAGAATGTAGCCCTTTATGGATCAGAGTGCTGACCAGCCACATGATGGAAATGTGGATGCTGCGATGGTGCCTCGGCCTGACACAAAGGGACCACGTCATGAACACAGACATCCCAAAGCAGCTAGGCATTGTGCCGATCACGGAGAAGATGTAAGGTGCGCAACTACGGTGGTAGGGGCATGTGGTCAGAAGTGATGAGAACTCAGTGGCAAGAACAGCATTGTGACGACCGAGGGGTAAACCAAAACGGCGATGGATGGATAGAATCAAAGAAGACGTGAGGAAGATCGGCGCCAACCTGGACAACACCCTTGACCGTGCCAAATGGAGACAACTTTGCAGAAAAGCTGGAATAAGAGGAAGTTTGCATCACATGACTATATACAGTATATGGCTTTTGGGATATAATAAACTTGCTCTATGGCGCACCCGGTACAGCATTGCACATGTACACGAGGATGAATAAATCACTACAACATGAGAACCGTTTCATTTTTGAGTGAACTCTTTCTGCAACATGTTGACTTTGTCAGTCTGATAGACTCGATCTGAAATGGAGGCAAGGTGGAATCACAGTGAAACTTTGGCATTCACCTGCTGCAGCTGTCGCTAAAGAACCAGGCAGCATTCATCACGCTAACTCATGGCTCAACATCAGTGGAGAGAGAGTAACTGGTTAAGGACCACACGATTGCCACGGCACGCAGATTTCATGTGCGAAGGGAGCAACATGTGCACACAAAAGTCTTTCAGTGCTGCAGAAATCCCTCCGCTCTGCTGCAAGGGCTCGAGTTACCTACACAATTTTCAAGGGGGTTTAACGTCTTCCTGTGGAAATCAATATATTCTCTGTGTTAAAATGATTCACGTCCATGATAGAAGCAGAGAGAATGTTGAGCCCCATGCCATGCTTGATGCCACCGCTGAAAGGCAGTACTTCAAAGTGATCATCCAAACGTTCTTCTGAGCTTCCTTCAAGGATCAACCTCTTCTGTCCAGATCTTCCTCATTTAAATGAATGGTTTATGAAGAAAATAGTTACATATCCTCTCATTTTGCTCACCCTTATTTAGCTCCAGACTTAAATCGTTATTTTGAAAAATCTTGCATGCTGTTGCAGATCATTGCAAAGTTGGTTTTCTGTCATTCAAGAACCCAAACCATCAAAAAATCAGTATACTGTATAACACCAATCAGTATATCCCTTAAATTTCATTCTATTTTGTACAATGCAACTATGAATAGTGCATTCCCTCTGAAAACTGAAGGCGTACTGAAGAAGTCAAATAGGTACTTAGTTTTGTGATATAGATATATACATAAATATATAAATGTCTGTTCTCAAAATCAAACAACTGTATTATAATTCCTTACATATGAGGTGTCAATGGACCGCTGTGTGGAATTCAAAGCTACACATGAAATTAAAATAAAACAAAATAATTATAAATATATGACCTCAAAGGTCAATCTTTAACCAAAAACGAAAGTTTGTTATGGCAGACTTTGAATGTTGAGTTGGCTGCTTTGTTTGGAAGCTTTAAAAAGTGTTGAAAGGTTTTGATTTTTACTGTACATTTCCGCCATAGTCACCATTAATAACCTACTCCTAAATATAATGTAGAAACAATATATGACAGCACAGTCTCACAACCAATACGTATTCCTACGATGTGGCAAATACATACAAATTCATACGACCTCGCTTGTACGATTTTGTACGATTTGTCTAAACCCCAGTGACAAAGGTTTAGGGTTGGGGTTAAGTGTAGGCCATTCGTACAAATATGCACAAATTGCCGCACTCCACAGCAATTCACTTCCTGTCTTTTCCCTTTAACTTCCTGTGCGATGCAGCCAACTGAAATTCCAACCCATGAACGGCATCCTACAACATTTCCTATGACATTTAAAGATAAAAATCCTTCGGATAAAAAGCTAATAATGTGAGAAAAGACAAAATGGTGCAATTTCCTGTAACACAGCCGCTCATTATACACAAACAAAATTCTTTGCTATTATGAATGTGCTTTCAAACAACAGGCCAATTAGCCTGTTGAAAACTCTGCTTCTCTGTTTAATGGTCAGTCCGTGACTCATGGCCGACTTCTAAGTCCACGTCAAAAGAAAGTACCGGGGGTGCGTGAGGACTTTTGGTTGTGCAGGGTTAATATGACCCATGGGGGAGCTTGAACCCCCTGCATCCACTCCACACACACTGTACCAGCCTAATCCTCCCAAAGCAAACGGATTAAGTATAATTTGCACCACAGCTGTCTGGTCTGGAAGAAACAAGAAATTGTACTGCACATGTTCAGCTGCAAGAACAAATGTCACGGAGCGACCGAAAAAACAAGATGCCCCATGCAATAAGCAAGACGAACAGAAAATCCCCCGCAGCGTGTTCGGCCCGTCCATCTGAACACGTGTAAGCGGGTGTCATGGTCTTAAAGTCGGGGGTGTTGCTGGCGCATCGTCCCACTTGATGCATTAACTGTGAAGGATTATTGAGGTGCTGTGCGGGTTCGCGATTTCACGCATAGAAGTTGCGTCGATCTCCCGTGAGACGTATGATTAAACCACTTTCATAATTACGCCCTTAGTCAAAGACAGCTCATTGCTGGAGCTGCCAGAGGTCGAGGCCGTCTAATGCATGGCTGCTGGCACACACACGGCCCACTCAGGCATTATGGGAAATCTGACGCCTGTTCATTAGTAAGAAAATGATTCTTGAGGCCCATGGAGGATAGATAACTATAAAGATAACGATAAAGATATAGTTCTAAAAATTGTTCTAAATAAAGAAGTTCACACCACAACTATAACAATAAAGGCACAGAGAAACGGTAAGCGGTACAACACAAACATTGACAGCCAATCAGAATCCATCCTGCTATCACAAGCTTGCACTTAGACTAAACAGACGATATGATTCGCTGGTGTGGACGCTAGTATTGTTATCATTATAGTTATCGTGCTTGGTGTGAACGAGCCTTTACATGTAAAGCAAAAAAGGTCCCACTTTATTTTAGATCCATTGGCATACGTAGGTGTGTAAAATCCAATCTAGGCTCATTTGAAATATGTTCCTCTCCTTTTGAGTCGATGGTTCAACATAACAGCTAAAATCCACATAAGGAAGTTAAAATACCATGGCTGCATCAACAAATGCATTCTTATATCACTTTGGCATTTGTTAACACTATAGGGAAGGTTTAGGGATGGGTTTGGTGAAGAGGATATTTCCAAAAACGATAGAGCATTCACTTTTGGTGCTTTTCCACTGCACAGTACCAGCTCGCCTCGGCTCGACTCTGTTTGGTTTTCCACTGTGTAAAAGTTGTACCTGTACCAGCTTCCAGGTACTTTTTTTCGTACCACCTCCGGCGAGGTTCCAAGCGAGCTGAGGCGATACTAAAATGTGACGTGAAAACACAGCAGACTGCTGATTGGTCAGAGAGAATCGTCACTATTCACTGCGTCATCATTGCACGCGCCAGCAATAGTATCCAGAATAACCCCGTCATTTTTAAAAAGTTTGGCCAGAGATTGCGTGTGTTGTAGAAGTGCAATCCATTACATATTATGGCAACTCGGAAGAATACGGCGTGGTCAAACGAGGAGGTGCAGACTTTCCTTTGTTTGGTTGCCGAAGAAAGGATCCAGTGTGTGTGGGTAGCGGGTGTGTGTCGCGTAGAATATTACGTCACAGCAGTTTCCTGCAGGGTCGCTATGACAACCAGGTACTATTGAGGAGGTACAGGTACAACTTTTACACAGTGGAAAACCAAACAGGGCCGAGTCGAGTCGAGCTGGTACTGTGTAGTGGAAAAGCGCCATTTTAGTGACACTTGTCGAATATTTATGAACCACCACAATATGTACCTGAAGCAATGTAATATAAACAGCAATCCGGGCCTATATCAACGTATCACATATGTGCCAGAGTCATGTATTGAACTTGCATTTCAGCGCCACTCACTGGACGTTTCACTTTGAAACTGCTGCGAAACGTGCAGTAAGGTATGTAATAATGGCGCTCCAGAAATGTTATATTATTTTATATTTAGAGGCATGTATTTCCAATGAGGTTGGTAAAATCAGTCACCTAGTCATACAGTCTGAGTTTACAAACATTTGTGAAAAAATGGGTCATTCTAAAGAGCTCACTGAATTCAAGAGTCAGATATTCCATGGTCAACTGTAAGTGGTTTTATTGGAAAGTATCCTCGAAGCAGAAGACCATGTAAAGTTACAGAGTGGGACATGAGTGCTGAGGTATATAGTTTATAAAAGTTGCCAAAGCTCTGCTGATTCCACAACTGACGAGTTACAAACGTCGATTGGCATTAATATAAGCACAAATACTGTACAGCTGGAGATACATGGAATGGGTTTCCATGCTGAGCAGCTGCATTCAAGTCTCAAATCAACAAGACAGTACAAAGACAAGTATTGGATGGAGATGAGTAAAGCATGCTGCCATTGGACTGTGACACCATATTTTAAATCAGTATATGGTGAGTAAAAATGCTTCTATGCATTTCTTCTTCAAATGGTCTTTTACAAAAAAAAACTTGGCTATATATATTCATGCACTAATATTGGCAACCTTGGTAAATCTGATCAAATGTGGCTGTGAAAATAAATCTGCATTGTTTATATACTAGAAGATTGTTTTGATCTTTTGTTAAAAACACTTACAAAATTCTAACCCATCATTGAATTGTGAAAAACGGAGAAAATGGGGCATTACAGGAGAAAACTCAGAGCTGTTATCTTGGGGAAAGGACATGGCAATAAATGGGTGCCATTTTTTCATAATTTTTGATTGTTTTACTTCAATGATAGGTTCGAATTTTGTGAATTTTTAAAGATAAACAATGCAGATTATTTTCACAGCTACCTTTGCTCAGATTTACCAAGGGTGCCAATATTAGTGGAGGGCACTGTATATATACAGTATATTATACACACACACACATGTATGTAGTACTGTAGGACAATTTCTAGGGAGTCCCAGACCTCTGGACCACACTGTGTGTTTCCTTTGTTCTTTATCATCGGGCAGCTGCATCAGAAGTGTGCTCATCGCCCAGATCTGCTGCTGGGTTCATTCCCTCCTCCGTGCGGCTCTAATGCAGAATTTAGCTGCCTGGAATGGGCACAGAGCACTAGAAAGCAAGCAGCCAGCACACTGTGAACATCCAGACCCTCTGAAATTTTAAAGAAGCATGGAGCCGTAGGTATGATGCTCGGCGTGGGGCCAATGTCTGACAGAGCTGCCCTTCCACTGTCTATGTGATCGTTTGGACGTAAACAGAGAATTTAAAAATGCTTACATTGACTGTAGACTCCATATTACAGCTACCCTAGCTATAGACATGCATCAGACAGGAAGATTACAGAGCCTGCCAGTGGCATTTACCCATGAATGCCAGGAATGGCTTTGGTCTCGGCGGGCATTATCAGCTTCTGAGACAGACATGCCAGTCGACAACAGGACACAACATCATGCCATCCACAGGCATGTGTCTGAGGGTTGATGACCTTTGACCTTTGCTTGATTTAGCACAGGCTTTTAAAATACAAAAACATTTGGGTGGATGTAGCTGCGTGAATCAGCACACCGATTATTTTCAATAGATTGAATGTCATTAAAGCTCATGTGAAAACAGCAGCTCGATTTTCTTGTAGTAGTTCATATAAAATCATTTCATATTTTCATGCACTGACATGCATATGGACAGTATGTAATATGTATTAAATAGGTTCAATACCATCACATTTATGTAATGTGCTTACATAAATTCACATTTGTTCAATATATATATACATATACACAGTACTGTGCAAAAGTCTCAGGCCACTAGTATTTTACACTAGTAAGTGGGTTATTATTCTTTTGCGGTAGTGTATCAGTTGGAAATATCAGTTTACATTTTGTTTTCAACATTGATAATAGTCAGAAATGTTTTTGAGCATCAAATCAGCATATTACTGTAGTATGATTTTGGTGTGAAAAACATCTGCTCTCAACACAGGAATAAATAACATTTTACAGTATATTGACAGAAAACATAGTGTTATTTGACATTGTAATAATATTTCACAATATCAATATTGTTTACTGTATTGTTGATCAAATAAAAGCAGTCTTCAGAGGCTTCTTATTAAAACATATCAAATTTAATAATAATACCATGTTTTTTAAAAAAAAGATATTGTGTATTACTTGGCTGTAGTCTTTAGTAGAATCTAAAATAATATATATCTAAATTAATTTTAAATTAGTTGTGATTCAATGAAGCAAATCATATCGATTTCTAATAGCTTAAATGATTCAGAACGTACAGTAATTAAGGAGTCATTCATAACAAAACGCCCCCTTGTGGTCAGTTCTTTAACTACGACTGCTGCATGCTTCATGAATGCAAATTTTAATGAGAGGTTTTCCTTTTAAAAAAAATAGAATGGGACCTAAGATACAGAGCTGGTGAATAAAGGGAAGCTGAGATATTAATGTGACAACTTGATCTGTGAACTTCTGATCAGCTTCTTATATACTGACATGAAAAATAAGACATAAGTGACAGACAGAGAGGAACTGACAGGAAGAACGAGAGAGAGAGAGAGAGGTCACTTACTGGACTCTGATTGGTTAGCGTCCCACTGACGCTGAGGACAAGAATAAAGTCATAAAGCCAACTTGTAGGCAAAAGGTAAATGTCCTGTGTTAGTTTCCTGGTAAATGATGGTGAAGGCACACAGAGGACGCAATGTGACGTATCACAATGACAAAAAGTTGCACGGGCACAGTATATTTGTAGCAATTGCCAAAAATACATGTTATGGGTCAAAATGATGATATATATCAAAGTTTATGTTTGGTAATATACTTCACTAAGGACTTTTAAAAGGCGATTTTCTCAATATTTGGATTTTTTGCAGCCTCAGATTCCAGATTTTCTAATAGTTGTATGTCCACCAAATATTGTCCTATCCTAACAAACCATACATCAATGGAGAGCTTATTTATTCAGCTTTCAGATAAATTTTCGAAACATTAACGCTTTGTGGTCCTCGGTCACAACTGATCATGCTCAAAGAGAAAAGAGCCAAAAAAAAGAAGGAGGGAAAAGGCTGCGTGGTGTGAGAAAGCTACTCGGATTTAATAAGTCTAATCCTGTCTAAGTCATAGACACAGAGTGCATGGCTGTTGCTTTTCTTTCAGCTTAAAGAGTCTGGTCTCAGAGACACCTCGACATTTCCTCCCAGCCCTCCCACACATGAATGAAAGCAAAACAAATCGGCGCTCACGTTCATATTCCATTCATAAAGAATAACAAACCAATTAAGACTGATGATCAGCTATAAATATCAAACAATTGCTGGCCCCAGATGCATGGGATTATCTGCTTTAAAGTCATTACGTTCACATCCTTCGCCTAATCTCTCAATTCCCTTTGTAATTCCAGCCCAGGATCACTTTTCCATGTTAGACGGCCTGTTTGCCAACAGGATTTATTGATGCTTTTGTTTCGGAGGCTAGAAATAAGGGCCTCACCGTGAGATAAAAAGCAAAGCGTGATTTATTCGATTTAATGCTAAGGACAATAATATCGAGAGAATAGGAACGGAAAACTTCTGATGCACACTTTAAGTGGGAACACTGCGTGATCCTAACCGCTTCCAACACACAGAAAATCTCCAAGCTTTTTTTAAACGTGTGAAACCCGAGCGCTAGTGCTGGGATTAGCATCTTATGGCAGTTTTAATAGCGATTTGATATTGATTAGATTTGCATCCATCTAATACTGGTGGAATAACAACTGCGCCGTCGGTGTGACGGGTTGGTCTGGTCCATCTGTCGCGCGGAGCGTCAAAGATCGCAAGGCGTCGAGCGCTACACTCGTCCTATTAGACAAGGTCTGTCAGAAACACACTTAAAGGGATAGTTCACCCAAAAATGAAAATTTGATGTTTATTTGCTTACCCCCAGGGCATCCAAGATGTAGG
>JAUCMS010000055.1:14467922-14479011 GCA_032357445.1 Enteromius radiatus
GTGAACAAATTAACCATTAATTAATGCTTAACTAATGCATTATTCTGACCCCCTATTCTGAAGTGTTACCAAAAATTTGTACGTGGGATATTTGGGTAATATTTAGGTAACGCTTTACAGATGAGTTAACTACATTATCGTAAACTAACAATGAAAAATATTTCTAAAGGATTTATTAATATTAGTAAATATTCATTTCACCAACATGTACTAACAAGTTGCATTTTTATGAACTAATGTTAGCATAAATGATTAAACATGGTAACAAATGTCTTGCTCTTTGTAAGTTAATGTTGTAACGCACCTGTTCCATAAAACAAGTTTACCAAGTAAGCCAGGTTAACTTCAGTTAGTCTGACATATTGCCAGTTAATTTGGTTTAAAATAAGTCAGACTATCTGCCATAAGCCTGGCTTATTTGGTAAACTTGTTTTTTCCGTTAAGTCTGACTTCTTGTTAGTTGATTTGGTTAAAAATAAGACAGGCTAACTGAAATAAGCCTGGCTAATTTGGTAAACTTGTTTTATGGAACAGGCCCCTGGACTTTTTGTTACTGTTTTCTTTCCTCGTGTGCTCTGTCTCCGTCTGCCCTAGTTTCTGTTAATTGTCAATTGTGTTCAGGTGTGTCTTGTTCGTTTGTCTAAACTGCCTTCCCTATTTACGTTTGCTCCTGTTTCGTGTTTTGTTCGTGTGGTTTACCCTGCCTTTGGATTATTAAAAGGATTTTTATTGTCGCACTCCTGTCACTGACAATTTTTTTTTGTGATAATATGATATGTAAAACTTTAAATAAATGTGTTTAATAAAAAATAATCATTAATTAAAAATATATATATTTTTTTTATTGTATTAACACATTGGAGACAGATAAATAGATAGATAGATA
Organism: Enteromius radiatus; assembly: GCA_032357445.1. NCBI lineage: Eukaryota > Metazoa > Chordata > Actinopteri > Cypriniformes > Cyprinidae > Enteromius > Enteromius radiatus. The sequence goes on from JAUCMS010000055.1 coordinate 14,468,809, forward strand.
TTGATAATAAAAGTTTTGGTTTACATAACATGTTTGTGCATTGATTATATTTATTATGTATATATAAAGACACACACATACAGTATATATTTTGAAAATATATATTTGTATCATAAAAAAACATATTTAATATATAAACATAACATATTTTTTGTAAAATATATTCATGCACGTGTGTGTATTTATATATATTATACATAAATAAATATACACAGAACACACAGATATATTATGTAAACTAAACTTGTATTTTGGATGCGATTAATAGCAATTAAACATTTCACAGCACTAATTAGATTAGATTTTATGAGATATTTATTTCATTATTTTGTTAATTTATTCTTATTTATTTTATCACAATACTTCCTTTTACACTCTGGCCCATTGTTCTAGCAAACGTTATTAAACATACAGAGTTAAATATAAATATATGCCATTGCTGAATAACTATCACATCAAGCAATATTATTATTATTAGTGTATTAGTAGTATTTGTTTGTTTGTTTATTTTCAGTTTTTCAACACGTTTATATAATTAATAGCCCTAAATGAACAGATTAAAGTGACAGGCCTTGTTTCTGGTTTCTATGTGTTTTGCAGATGTTCAGTCAGAGTTCAGGCCACCTGTTTGCTTTTCCTGTCTCAGAGTAACCTGTCCAGGAAGGTCATTGTGCTTTCCAGTGAACAACAAAGCACAAAAGTGCTGGGGTCAAGGGTGAGGACAGGATCTACACAGGGCCTGATAACGTCGATGTCAGTTCACTTTCAGATGATTATCAATACATAAGTCATCTGTGTATTAGAGCAGCCGTAATAACAGAGAAGCCAAAAACACACACACAGCAAAAACTAACATAAACAAAGCAGTGCTTGGGGAAAATCCCAGTGCTCATATGGAAAGTTCATCTGAAGGCACCTCAGTGAAGCCCCTCTGAAGACCCCCTGCAGGGACAGGGCAGGGTGGGGACAGTCCAGTGTGATTAACACCCAGGTGGGAACAACATGCTGGAACATGTCCCCTCTGGGATCCCTGCCTTTGACTGAAGCGCTGATCTAGGACCAGCTTGTGGTCCGTTTGCTGAGGAGTGTGACTCCAGAAGCTGAGCTCAGGTCAGAGAGTACGGGACGGCTGTGACGGGTCAGTGCTGCAGCGATTGGGAAGAAGCTGGAAGTGTTGGTCCCACAGAACATAACCTGTCGAAGCTACTGAGGGCGCCCTAATTAGGGTCAAAGATTTGTTTGCAGAGGAACGCAATGTGGTGGACTAATTCAGTGCTAACTCATGAGAAAGCAGTGAATCAGAAGCTCGGAGAGTTGAGAAGCGGGACAACTCAATTAAATCCACAGATTGTTGTCAAGACATTTTAGCTTTTCAGATTGTTACTCAAATTGGTAAAAAGTAATATCAAAATAAATTATAAATATAAATAATTTCCAATGAGCCTAATTAATTGTAAATTATTTAAATCAATAAATACAATAATTATTTATTTATTTATTTGTGGTAAATTGTTTATTTATTTATTTATTTTTATTTCCTTTTTTTTAATAGTGCTGGCAAATTATAATCGTGATTAATCGCATTTAAAAAGTTAGGGTTAGAGTATATTTATTATGTATGTATAAATACACACACATACAGAAAAGTTGAAAAATATAAAGTTTAGATTTATATAATTTATATTATATATAAATATATTTAATATAGGAATATAATATTATATATATATATATATATATATATATATAGATATACAGTACACATATATTATGGAAATATAAACCTGTATTTTGGAAAACAATTAATAAAAATAATATTATAAAATAGAATAAATGTAATATTAAACTATTTACTGATTTAAAAAATAATAATAATTTAGAAGATTTTCTTTTTTAGGGGTATCACATTTTTCGCTCTGTAATTCAAATTTTTTGCAAAAAGTGTTTCATGAAATTGAAAATTATTGGGAATTTGTGTATGGTTTTGTAGATTGTCAGCTTTCAGAAATTGTGTGAAGAAAAGTGTTTTTTGTTTTTTTTGTGCAGGTAGTTTTGCAATTTTGAGTATGAAATAAAGCCAAGTCAAGCCCAAGTCAAATTTGACCCTCCCCCATAACACTCAAAACTCATTTGCACTCAAACTCGTCACCTTAAGGTGATTTGAGTCTGGTTTTACAGCAGTGATGTTACATTTGAGTTTAATTCAATTTAACAAACATACGACTAACAGCTTGTGTGATTACAAACTAATAAAGGACAATATTTGAGTGTCTTTGGTGTTATCTGATGTCTGCACAAACGTTGGAGTCATTTTAAATCAAATGCCATTGGATTTTATATCGTGACCAAGTTTAAACGAATCTTTAGAATTCCACCACTTACTAAATAATGGATGCTCTGCAGTGAATGGGTGCCGTCAGAATGAGAGTCAAAACAGCTGATAAACACATCACAATAATCCACACCACTCCAGTCCCATCACTTAATGTCTTGTGAAGCCAAAAGATGTGTGTTTGTAAGAAACAAATTCATCATTAAGTCGTTTTTAACTTTAAATGATTGCTTTTGGATAAAATACGAATCCATAATATTGCTTTCTACAGTAAAAAGTCATCCTGTCTGAATAAGGAAAGTATTATAAACAGATCAAACACTGTTTACAGCAAAAACAAATATGCCAGTGTTTTGATGTGAGAGGACAGAAGATGGATATTCATTTTCATGGATTACTGCATGGATGTTTTGTCCAGATTTAAAAATTATAAAATACTTAAAAACATTTTAATGATGACTTTGTTTCTTACAAACATGCAGCTTTTCACTTTACAAGACATTCACTGATGAACTGGAGTGGTGAGGATTACTTGTGGATTATTATAATGTTTTTATCAGCTGTTTGGACTCTTATTCTGACGGCACCCATTCACTGCAGAGTATTCACTGGTAAACCCTTTGACGTAATGCTAAACTTCTCCAAATCTATTTATACGAACAAACAAACTCATCAACATCCGAAAATCATTTTCATCAGTTTTTTGTATTTTTGGTGTGAATTGTTCCTTTACAAACATCATTATAATAGTGCTAATCATACAGTATAGTTTGAGTATATATTGAGCCTAGAACATTATTAAAGCTTTGGAAGAATCCTCTAAAAATGAGGAAATATCAAAAGAGAGAAAACTCTCTGCTAATGACAATGTTTCCCACAGACCTTGGGTGTCAAAACATGTCACATCTGGATATTTGGTTGTGATTTTAAACGGATTACAGCAACACAACTATATCCCAAAGTTCAGACCAACCAATTTACAACCCTGTCTGCCACCCAGACTAAATACACCTGGATGTGGCGCGATTATTCACACTCGCTCACATTCCAGCATGGGGCACAAGCGCTTTACCACGCTCTTTAGGAGCACCGAGCGTACACATATACAGGTTGATATTAAATCTGATACCCGATGGTGTTTATCCTGCCAGACAGGCCAATCTAAAGCTGTAAAACACATTGAGCTTTAACTACACACCATTGTTATCCAGTAAGAGACTGTGAGAAACGCAAGGTTCAGCCTGTTTAGTCCTGAGCTGGAGAACGGCTTGTGTTTCAGCTTTAATTAACTCACAGTAACGATCACGGTAAACCTGTGACATCGAACTCACTTAGGAGTTTGGATATTTGAATTGTAATGCATATTTTAACAGATTCAAGAAATGATTCATGAAACATTTAGAATAAAATGTTATTTAAAAAATGATAATTTTAATACTATATATCAACTTTATTTTAACTGCTTTAATAAATGTAAAGATTGATCACTTTAAAAACTTTATATATATATATACACATTAATATATTTAAGAAAAATGTTACATAAATACATGTAAATATCTTTTTGTATTTTGGATGTGATTAATCACATTTAATTATTTTGACAGCACTAATATATGGGTAGTTGACAAATAAAAATTGGACTGTATCCTTTGGTGTGACAGCAACAACAATAATAAAAATCATAAATAAATTATACAAATTACTACAAATTAACACACTAATAACAAATAAAATGTATCTTAAATCCTAGAATTACAAATACAATTAGAGAGGTTTATCTTTAATGCTTTTTTGTTTGTTTGTTTTTACAAATTTCTGTCACACACACACACACACATATATATATATATATATAAAAAAAATTGTTTTAAATTTTAATTGCGTTAATAGTATATTACATCATATATATATATTTATTCTTGCTGTGAGAGATTAAGTACATTCAGAGTGTATGGCACTGAAAACTCTGTCTTCAAGAGTTGACTGTAGGAGCGGATGGTGATCCTATGTTAATGGGCCGTGTGAATGCAGCGTGGAGGATGGGATTGGGCATGGCAAGGACCCTTGCAGAACGTCCACTGTCAACACCTCCCAGAGCCTTTCCATGCCACCCCACGAGAGCGGTTAACTCTTTAAGCCACTGAGACGCATGGTGCCAAGCATTGTGGACCAGATCAGAGGACTCGTGCTGAAAACAGGAAATCACACGTTGAATTTTACACTTTTAAATTAAGCTTAAATATAGCTTGTTAATGGAATGGAAAATTATTAAAGGCTTCATATTCAGTTGAAATGTACTTGCCTTCATGTTGTTCCATATGCAGAATTTAATTTAAATTCAATTTTACATTTTAATTAACTTAATTTTAACCAAAACATTTATAAAAATGTATATGAGTAAAAGGATGCAATTATAAAATAAAATTAATCGCATCCAAAATAAAAGTTTTTGCTTTATTATTTTAATATTTATGAAAGTATTTGCATATTTATTTATTTTAAATACAAATACAACATTTAACATTTTTAAATACAGTTTAATATTTTTCTTAAATACATATATACAGTATACATAATAAATTCACATATAAAAACTCTTATTTTGGACGCAATTAATCAAGAGTAATCCTTTTACAGCACTAACTATACATTTTGTTCCACATAAACAGCATTAAAGAAATAATTCTCATTTATGGGTGAACTATTTCTTTAGTAGATCCAGCTTTAAGACTCTGTCTAAACAAATATGAACACAGCCGTATCTCTTCCACGCCATCAAAGCTTTTTTCTTCATGCCCAGCTCTACTGGGACAGGGGTTGGTGGAGGGCCATGACCACAGCCCCTCGACATCTCTCATCGTTTGGACCCGATTGCCACTTCGTTGACATTCCTCCCTCTCCCGGCTGAACGCGTTCCTGTTTTCCGAGCTCGGTGCCAGCGGCGCAGACCCCCCACCCTGAGGCTGGCATGGTGCCCGCATTAAGTGCTGAACAGGCTGGATGGCGCCACTGGCGCTTAAAGAAACATTTAATGTTTCACAAGGCTGTAGGAGTCAGGATTACACTTCGCAGTACTTTAAAGCCTGCGGTGCGGGAAACAATCGGCATGCTGCTTTTTTGCCTCGGTACACAAGGGTACGGTTGGGGAACGGATCCAGTTCTGGAGGGCTACACCTGCACCTGGCATGGGCATGAAATGACCAATAAAAACCGTTCCCAGTGCCGCCTGACATTTGATCTAACTGAATGCGGCCCATTGAGTTTACATTTTCAAAACCACTTCAGTAATGGTAATAAAACCTTGTTTGGGAATGAAGGGGGCTTTGAACGTCTGGATTGGGTCGGAGTGCCGCTTTGAGACATCAGTGAGAAATAACAGGAGCACTACAGAATCTTTGGGCAATCGTCAAGACATTCATTTAAATCAGTTGATCAAACGAGGCAGTCGTATCTCTTCACAAGATGAAGGGTCACTGTCCTGCAGAGTTCAACTCCAACCTTAATTAAACACACCTGAACCAAAGCAATCAATGTCTTCAGACTCACTAGAGATGGCCTGATCTCACGGCAATTGGTGCGTCTTTTACGAGGTGGCTAATTTGTACGAATTTGTACAACTTGACTCGTACAACTTCCTATGATATTTGCTAAATGAGTTGCCGATTTATATGAATTTGAACAAATGACCTACACCTAACCCCGCCCCTAAAAACCTCAATGGGGTTTTAGACAAAACATACAAAATCATATAATTAAGTTTGTACAAATTAGCCGAGTAATGTTTGTGATACTAGGTTGCTAGAACTTGGTTAGAAGGAGTAGAGCTGTGACTACTAGGCGCACCACGATGAACAATAATTTACTGTATTTGCATTATTGTAAAGAGTATGTTTAGGGTTGTGGTAGATGTATATGTAGATGTTAAAAAAATCCAATATGATATTTATGTATTGTTGATTTATGGTCATAATTACCCTAAAAAGGCAGAACCTTCCAAGAAATTACGTTGGAGCTCAAATCTGGCCCTCCAGGAGTAGGATTTGAGAAAATTATATGATTGCATTGTGTTTGCATTTTCAAAAATTAGAATAAAACTTCTCTGAGAAGGAGGAATTTGGGTTGGGAAGCCCCTTAGATGAGACACCAAGCATGGCATTCAATGAGAAACAGCGGAAGCGTTCCAAATGGTGCTGTCAGAAATGCGCAGTAGTTTTACCAAAGCACTCAAAATCCCCTAAAACGACATCCACTCATTGCATGTTCCACTCACGACATTAATCACATCATTCCCATTCCCGTTTTGTCTGTACACTTTTGTTTTGAAAAAGCGAAAAGCTCCCGTTTCACTTCTTGGAACCTTAGTAGCGCCTCCAGAGTTGAGCTCTGCACTTTAATGGCCAACTCGGTTTCAGACGCTTTTGCTCCGTTTGACCGAGGCCAGTTGGGGAGATTTGGCAGAGGGCGCAAGTGCTGATAGGACAAGGTCCATAATGTTACGCACGCACGCCAAAGTCTTCAGTAATGGCAGCACTGACAAAAAGAGAATTATGAGGGGATGGTTTAGCTGAGAGCTTGCCAGAGGGGAACTAGCATTTTGGACATGGAGTATATTAGATCTCAGGAACTGAATTCCTGCTGTGGTGTAAAATATGACCTATACATTTAAAGGGACAGTTCATTCATGAATGAAAATTATGTCGTTGTTTACTCACATTCACATTTGCTGTTTATTAATAGTTAGTAAGGTAGTTAGGTAGTTAAATTTAGGTATTGGGTAGGATTAGAGATGTAGAATAAAGTCATTAATATGTGCTTAATTAGCACTAATAAAAGGCTAATATTTTAGTAATATGCATGCTAATGAGTGTTACCGTATATTTTACACAAATGCATCGCATCCGGAGGTCTTTATTTACTCTCTGGAGGTGTGTGAAGTACTTTTTATGATGGATGGATGCTCTTTATTGGACGCTCATTCACTGCCATTATAAAGCTTGGGAGAAGAAAAAGTTTGCATTACCGAAACACAGTTGGCATGTAAATGAAGTTGTTATAATTGTTAGTTGAAATTGGTGCCAAGTAAATACCCCCTTCATTTTGGTCAATTAAGTTTGGGATATGATGGTGAGTAAATGATCAGGATTTTTATTTTTGGTCGAACCGGTCCTTTACGGTAAACTGCAGTTCAATGATGGAGTTGATATTAAATTCAGGTCTCATTAAGAGTGTTTCTTCCACCATCAGTGCTTTTGTTTGTGTATAAAACTTTACATTTCTAGACTTGTCAACTTGTATATATCACAAAGGGATTATGTCATTTTCTGAATGAACAAATGTCATTTCCACAACAGGGCCATTTTTAACCAGCTTAGCATTTCGTGTCTGCCAAATACAAACAATTAAAATATTTTCACACTTTTTGAATAATCAAATGTGACGTAAACTGCCACAGATATGTAAAAGCCCATACTTTTGAGTTGCAATTTACAGAATAAAATGGTTGCATCAATACACATTGTTTGTAGAACAATTCCATACCAACTTTGAATTGGCTTCAGTTGAAATATAATTGCAATGCCAAACACCTTGTGTATATTTAAAGGCTTCAAAACCTGAAGGTAACCGCCGGCTATTGTGAAGTTCACCCTCATGCTCGTGTAACCTAAGATAGCAGTATTACAGGGGTCCCGACACCTCGCGTTAGGAGGGGAACTGCATCTCTCTGGCTATAAACACCAAGGTGGACTCATAACTGTCCACACCAAGCACATTCCAGAGCTTTTGTCACAGCCATGCTTCAGATTAGCATTAAATTATTTGAGCGTCACATGGACGCTGAGAGGGTAATAGCAGGAAGTCAGGGAATTAAGACGTAAAAAGTTATGATTTAGGTGATTGTGAATGGAGAGAAAATTAGGTTTGCAATCTTTATGCATAGTCTAAGAAAAATGCATCAACCAGATTTATCGGTGATAGTAGATAAATGTGTCAAATTTATTGTGTTTTAAACTTAGTGCAGTCAAAAGATTAATCGCGCCTCCAAAATAGCTTTTGTTTACACAATCTATGAGTGTGTACTGTGTATGTTTATATATAAATACAAACACATGCATGTATATATTTAAGAAAAATATGTTATGTTTAAATATTATATCATAAAAAATTGTATGTGACATTTTGCGTGGATAATTAACACACCCCAAAATAATGAACGATTATTTAACAATAATAATACTAAATGAATGTATTACTTAGATTTAACTAACAATGTTTACCATTTAAAACTGATTTCCTTACACAACAACAGCCCCCAAAATTATTTATATAAAGTTCAAACACTGTCTCTTTAAGGACATGCCCAATCTTAACAGGTTGTACCAAATGCTATCAAAGACCTTGATCTCAGGTCTCAAGCAGTAGGTGACAGGTTTAAGATACTCTCTTCCTTCCATGCGATTAGTGACAGTCAGTAAACAAGCCAGGGGGAGGAGAGATATGCCCACCTCACTAATTACTGTAAATTAGAGTAATTAGCAAGAAGCACCTTCTGTTTCACACAATATCTTCCCAATATGCATGCGGGATCCATTTAGCATCAGGCTGTCAATACTTAAATTAGCCTTTTAAGGCTAAAGGTGCCAACCATCTTTGAGGAGGAAACTTTGCAACTAAAGGATGATTTGGTTGACTGGACAAGCATTCCTTATTTAAAAGAGAGCAAGCAAAAGTTGTCACTCCAAAATACAGTAAATGGCTCATTTGACACCATTCGTTGCATTCCATTGACAAGTGATTAAGACACTCAAAGGTGTGAATCTCGCTGCCACTGGTAGCAGTACACATTCCCCACATCACCTAAAGCCTACATTTGGGCCACCATGCATCTCAAACCCTTCCACCATTTGCATGTGACAAAAAATGTTGCAAAATGGACCACCAAGACAAAAGCAACAAAGTCGCGGAGGTGACAGCAGCTAACTACAACAGAGACATCACTCTGAGCCATCACCTCCTTCATTCTTGGCCCCCAGTAGCTAAATTTGGCAAAAGTCGGTGTGTCTTCAAGCTGGTTTTCACACCTGTCACCCTGTCACCATCCAGGACCCAAACTCTGAGCTTACGTTTTAATGTCCTGTTGTCGCAGGGCAGAGGCTCTGTGTGTGTTCCCCAGGACTCTCACCATGGGACGCAAGCTAACACAGGGAGATCAAAGAGAGGACGCTATGAGAATATTGAAGTTCTGTGATCTTGGTCAGACTGTTGAAGGATAGACAGTGGCTCCAGCAGAGGGCCACTACTGCTAGAAACATCTTACGAGAGAATCGAAAGATGGAATACTTAACCTGTTCTTTTCACTTACTTTCGATTTTCAGTACAACTGTGTAATATACTTCATTTAATCAATCTTTTCATTAACAATAACATATAGAGACACAATAAGACTGGTATGTTTTTGCTCACTGGTGGTATGTTCATTTATGTCAGATCTGATGTTTCTTCAAAGATGGCAGATATTCTGAAAATGCCCTGCCTCAACATGGTCCAAGCTTATGGGTTTGCCAATTCCAGTTGACTTATTATGACTTCTAATAACCCAAATCTTAGCTTAATTTGGGATCTATCAGATTAATGCATTAGCATTATGCTTACATAGTCAGAATATGACCGTATTAATATAATAGGAAGAATATATTAAACCAATAAAATGTGAATGAATTAACTATGACTTTTCCCTTAATAAAATCTTAATGTGCTGCTTATTAATAGTAAGGTACTTATTGGGCCGGTTTCCCCGAACAGGGTTTAAGACTAGTCCCAGATTAAAATAAATGTTAAGAGCTGTCTAAACTGGAAAAGGCTTGCACTGA
>JAUCMS010000055.1:14482460-14504973 GCA_032357445.1 Enteromius radiatus
ACGTGAATAATCCCGCCCACTCTAAAGCGGTACTAAACTGCAGTGGAAACGCAAACCGAGCCGAACTGAGCCGTGCCCTAACAAGCCGTGCCACACAGTGGAAAAGCGCCATTAGTTCCCCTAAACAGAGTTCCTAAAACTAAAACCTTTCCTAGTTTCTCCCAAAAAGCATATACTCTGTAATTATGGGAATTATAAAAAGTTTCTCCAGTGCAAAAGCTCCTATACATTCTTGGATCTTCGGGTGGGATCATACAACAACTTTTTGGTCCAAAAATTACACCTACAAACCAAGTACGTTGTAACAGGGGGAAGGTTTGGATGATTCCAAGGGTCCTGTTTAGAGAAGAGGCCCGACATAGCCACCCACCAAGGGGGGGGTCAATATGCTATTCAGGGGCCCATACATTATAACAGGCCCTAAACTGCCTAAAATTGTACCTTTACAGCTTATCACCAAACAAGTACCATCAAAAGTACAACCTTATCTACAACTAAAGGGTGCATTTTGTTACATTAAGGATAGATAAGAGATGGATAAGATATGTCCCGATAACAAGCAAAAGGCCCAATTTATGAGTTTTATATAAAGAGTTAGCTTAGTTGTAACTGATAATGCTGAAAACAAGCAGGCATGTGATGACCTGAGCTCTCCTCACCGTTCATCATTTCTTAATTCGTGGCACATAACGTGGAGGATTTCATTTCACCGAAAAGCACTACTCTATTTTTGTCTCTTTAATGAGAGTCCAGCATTCCGCAGAGCTTTCGGCCTAATCATTGTGTCTAGGACAGCTATGCCTGGACACCCCCTGACTCGCACCCATATCATATCCCCATAACGCTCGCTGCTCGTCAACAATACGGCATGCATCTGACTCACAGTGCTTTTAACTACACCTTTACCAGTGCTACAAACGACAGCCACGCGTTGATTACGCACACTCCGAAACCCCCTTACACAACCGTAAAGGATCCCATAACAGAGTCTTTCCAACGGGGATGACTTTAGGGACGGTGTCAAATGCCAGCTATGAAAGAGCATGCCGACCAAAGGATTAGCTTTCGAGTGTTATGATCCACCATTGTATTTTTCTTTGCCCTTCTTTCCACCCTGTTTAGATGGCAATTAGTGAGCTGCCAGCTCGGGCCGAGTTGTGCGGGTGACATTACTGAGTATTGTTTATAGACAGCTGCTGGCCCCGATAAAAGCTAAGGCCCATTGATGTATTCACCAGCTGTGCTTGTAAGCTACAGGCTGCCTCTACTACTCTGTCAAGAGCTGTCCAACCTGAAGAGTGACCCCTCGTATAGCTCGCACTGACAGTTCGTCTGTTCGTTTTGAGTACGAAGTGGACACAGTGGGTGAACGTAACACTCACAGGGCGGCACTACCTTTTCAAATGGTACACCTTTGTACTTTATTTATCACGATAGGGTTAACAGCTTAAAAGTAAAAAATGAGTACCTTAATAATACATATTAATACTTTTTGAAAGGGTACCGGTCCAGTGACAGTTCTTTTTTCTTGAGAGTGTATTAGTTGTCCGCTAATATATGCAAAGCTAGCAGATGAGATGTTTAGATGTAATGGATGGTTTCCAGGGAATGCAAGTTAGCAGGGCTAATTTCGTTGACAAAGTTCTGCTAACAAGGTTTGATATGTTATGATATAATCCGTAAAAAGATTCAAATTATGAGTATATTCAAATGTAACAATTAAAATCCAAGTGCTTGATTTTTGGAATCTACACTGTAAAAAATGTTTTCTTGCCGGTAACTTACTGTAGATTTATATTTATCAAATTTATTGGCAACAGTTTGTTTAAATATAAATTAACAATAAACAAAAATTTTTATTCTATACTGAATAAAACAGCCTCATAAAAATAACCTTTTTCTGTTTTCTTCTGATATTGGTTCCCAGAAATGCTTTGCTGTTATTTTATTTATTTTGTCTGTAAGGACAAAGATTTGCTAATGTTTAATGTTCATTTATCTTTGTACAAACTGTCGCCAGTAAATAGCATAAATTTAAATCTACAGTAAGTTACTGGTAAACAGCTGCGAATAATACTGTAATTTCTACTGAAATATTTTACAGTATAATTATTACATGTAATCAGTCGCTACAGTTTATTGATATTTTGGTTACTGGATATAGCTTGGGTACCTAATTTTAAGTAAATCTATGATTTTTTTCTTACTATATGAATAGATTAAGAAAATGGGACCCACTATATTAAGTGACCTTAACTATATTATGTATTTAGCATTTAAATTAACATCTGGTACTGCTTATTTTGTACATGCATGTATTTTTTACATTGTACATAATTAATAAATGTTATTCTGTAGTGCAATTAGTAATTCATTTCTGAAGATACATCTATAATTACAATGCTATCCTATTTCAATAGCAGCAGAAGTGTTTTGCAATTCAACATGAACACAAAAGGCACGCTGTATCCTACAATTTATAATTTTATATAGCATTTAAAGAAACCAAATATGAAGTGGGAGCATAAAACTTTAAAATAAAGCAAAAAATGTAACAACAAATCTGCATTTCCACACTTCCGCATTATGAATGCTGCCCGTAATGAAATAAACCTATAAATATACATCACTCTCAAAGTGTTAATGCATCTTCTCTGTTAAATACAAGTGCCAAGGCACTGTGATAAATTCCTAAGTCTCAGATGAGTGCGAGTTGCTTCTTATATTTTGAGTCGTGTGATGAGAGATGGGCATTAAAAGCAAAAGGCCACATTCCGATGCTGATGTGGTATGAATTTACACACACACTCCCTGATGTCCAGGATCAACAACCACAAGAATAGCTCTACAAATGAGATGGTAAACTAGAAAGGAGCAGACACCCCCATTAATCTGAAATAAAACACTTGGCTGATTTTTTAAGAATGTATTAGAAATATGAGACAATATCCTTTAACAATTTAGACTGTAATTGATAAATGGGGTGGGATTTACATAGCTGGTGTAATGACCCAACTGGGCAGCCCTTCCAGACATCTAAAGAGGAATACTTCGGAAAGGACATCCTGTAATTACTGTGGGAGGATTTGGGATGGTAGAAAAAAAAAGTATGGCTTGGTATATAATAATATGGTTCATAGTATATATATATATATATATATATATATATTATAGTTAATGTATAATAGTATGTTTATGCACAATATATATATATATATATAGATTTGGAATAATTCAGATTGTTGAAAGTATTCATATTTTTAAAAGAAGACTCTTATGCTCACCAAGGCTGTAAAAAATGACCTGTGAAACTCTTACGAATATACTACAGTAAAAACCTGTTAAACGGTTAATGGTAAATTCCTGTAAAATTTCCAGGGAAAAAAAGTAAACTGATATTCCCAGAATTCCCTGCATTGCTTTTAAAATTTAGTTTGAATCTGATGTTTTGCTTTGAAATAACTATGTTTCTTAGTGATGTTTATTAGGGTTGTATGTTACGTGTAATATTGTTAAATTAATGTGTATTTCAAAGGTACAAAACAGATTTCAGTACTTTAATAGATTGGTATATTAACATTATAGCAGTTAATGAAAATACGGTATTTAACTGTAAATTTAACTTAAAACTGTAAAACCTAAAATGTTGTTACTGTATTTTTTATGGTCAAATCCTGGCAAACACAGCTGCCAGTTTTTTACTGCACATTTGATTTTTTTTTTTTTTTTTACAGTGTGCATTTGATTAAAAATACAGTAAAAAAACTGTAAAATCCTTAAAAAGATATTACAATATAAAATTATAATTTCTAAATAAATATATATTAAAATGTAATTTATTCCTGATACAAAGCTGCGTTATTACTCTTCAGTGTTGCATGATCTTTCAGAAACCATATATGCTGATTTGCTGCTCGGTTATTAATAAAGGTTCTTATTATTATAATTTGATTCATTTTTGTTACATTAGAAATATCTTTACTGCTACTTTTGATAAATTGAATGCATCCTCACTGAATGAAAGTATACCTTTTTAATGATAGGTTAATACTGTTTTCACAAACCAACAATAATCATCAAGAAATAATAAATGAACACACACATTTATGTACAGTATTCATCACTTATATTTCCACTTACTGATCAAAACTGGAAAATAATTGACATCACAAGCCTTACATAAGAAGCTCCGCAAACGTTCATTAAAGGGTGCGTGAATCTTCTGCTTGGACAGAAAATGATATCCCTTTGGATTAAATAGCTAAGCCTCATGAAGGGGGAGATGTCTAGCCAGTTTGAGCCACCCTAGACTATCAATAAGTAAAGACAATACTGCTGGTCTTTAACAAGACCAGACACTGCAGCTAGAGGCCTGTGCCTTTAAGCCTACAAAGCTGAAATCAGGCAAGACAAACAGTGACTATGACTGACTCCTGGATGTCATATTCATAAATCTGTTTTGGGGGCTATAATCCCTGTAATTCTGCAACACGGTCGAGCCCACATGTCCAGCAGAAGCCTCTGTCCACTCATTGTCCATTGTGTAATCCATTGGTAATGTAATCTAGCGCTGGGCCTGTCCAAACACAGAGTGAGCGTTGTTGTAAAAATGTCTGGTCAGGGCAGTTCACCATCTTTACGGCTCAAAGCAGGTGTGGGAAGCGCTCGTCCCGTCACCAGCATGCAGAGCAGCTTTTGTATGCCTACGCAGCTAAATGTGTGAATTTTCTATAATAAGCACTGAATGCACAGTATAGCGCAAACGTGAGCAAAACTTAATTTTAGGATATATGTCACCAAAAATAAATAAATAAATAAATAAATAAGAATTGGTCATATTACAACTGAAAAGCAAAAGAAAAAAAATTAAATAAATAAATAAAAATACAAATTATTTTAATAAATAAATAAATAATGAAACATGAGAATGAGAACTGAACAATTGCCATTAAGAATATAAAAAATTTGAGGATTATGCATTATGGGGTAGAGAAATGCAAATAACGTCATGCTACAAAATTGAATAATTGAAAAAACAAAAATGTATTTATGTAATATATTAATTTTTTAAATGATTACTTTTATTTAGTAAAGAAACTTTAAATTCATTAAAGGTGATAGTAAATACATTATATATATATATATATATTTCTATTCTAATTGTATTCATCTAATTATTTTTTTGTTTTATTTCAAAACGGCTATTTTTAACTTTCTATTTATATAATAATCTTGTAAAAAAATAAGTGTAAAAAGTTGCCCTTACAGGAATAAATTAAATTTTACAACAAAAACAAAGCGTGCAATGATATTTCACAATATTACTATTTAAAAACATGCAGGAGAGAAAGAAGTCATAAGAGACTTTTATAAGAAAGGTTATATAT
Source organism: Enteromius radiatus (assembly GCA_032357445.1). Classification (NCBI taxonomy): domain Eukaryota; kingdom Metazoa; phylum Chordata; class Actinopteri; order Cypriniformes; family Cyprinidae; genus Enteromius; species Enteromius radiatus. The sequence goes on from JAUCMS010000055.1 coordinate 14,487,848, forward strand.
ACAGTACACACACTTACACGCACACACACACACACACACACACAAACACATTTTTTAATCAGTAACCAGGACTAAAATCTGCAACAAATGATAAAAATGTCAAAAGAATGATTCAACATCAGTGATTCATATTTTTTGTCTTATTTTGTTCTGTTATATTTTTCTTGTTTATATATATATATATATATCAAGTCAGACATTGTTGTGTATTCAGAGCAGTCAAAACAAACAATATTCAAAGAATGTTTGAAGAATATTTCAGGTGAGACGAGAAGCAAAACCAGGAACAAAACTTGTCTTGAATGTTTTTGGACAGCTGCACTAAGAAACTCACAGACAAAGACAAAACATGGACAAAAGGCAGGTGGTCTCCTTGAAGGAGGTCTACAGCGAGCTGCCCAAATGCATGACAGCTCTGTAGCATCATTATCTCAGGAACACACAACCCAACGTACAAGAGACACAGGCTGTGACCTAAAATGCGGGTCACGTTCGCAACCTCGATTCCTAATTCAAACTGAAATTTATCCTGATCCGGGTCTGTTCCCCCAGAGTGTGTGTGTAATTTGTTACACTTAAGTTCAGCTCAGGTCATTGTATATGTGTCTGAGAGGTGCAGAGGTCAAGTCAAGAGTGCAGGTCCTGTTGACCCAATGCTGGACGTACGCTGAGTGTTCCCCTTTCTTCCATCCAGACCCAACAGGCCCCCGGGGGTCTCCCAGTCCCTCATGTCAGTCATCTGCACTGAGGAGGGCGCAATGACACGGGCCACTGATGAAACAAGAGACGGGTCCACCAGGGGAGAGGGCAGGAGGACACAGAGAAGACCACGAAGGACACCCCAGTCACTTGGTTTGGCTGGAAAAGGAGCATGTTATCACATCTACTGTACATGCATGACTTCTGTGTGCCAATAAAAAGAGTGACCAGATCCAATATATATCACTTTACATTAAAGTCAAACTTAGTTTTTTACAAATGATGTATTGTTATCAGGAAAGACTGTTTGCTTGCTTTAGACAGTTCTGAAGAAAATCTGACTAATAAGAAGAAAGAAAAAGAAAGATCTAAATGTTTGGATGACCAAACTCTCTAAATGAGAATTAACGACAGAGGAACAATATCATTAAAATCACCTTCAGAATGAATGAATGAAAAAATCATAGTCCATCCAGTTTTAAAGCAGCTTGTATACTTAGTGGCTGAGTTTACAAGCCAATCAAACCTAATGAAGTGAACATCTGCAGAAAGCATGAGATGAAACTTTGCCAGAATATATTCTATTTTGAAGAAAATTTAGCAATATAAATTCCTTTTTTTGAATAGTATTGTTTTGTTTTTTTTATATATCATGTTGTTTTAAAGTAAGCGCGTACTTTACATTTACTCTAGAACACTGTTTTTGTGTTTTAGAAGATACCGATCATCTGAAACAAATTCTTTCTTCTTTTTGTTTTTAGATATTACCAAAGCACAGAAGGTAAAAGCATGGATAGATGGTCTTTTGGCAGGTTTTACAAGGGTTTGGGTGCTTTTGAGCAGCTGAGCACCAGCTTGGCCAGGCAACAGAGACAATCTTAAACCAGACTTGAGAAAAAAGGTTTTTGTAGACTTGTTAGGGAAATAATATAGCCTACTTAAAAATATACAGAAGTACAAACTGCATGTGTCTTTATGAACTGAGTAAACTAAAATGTATTATAATTTAAATGTATAGTATGAGGAGTGTTTTTCAGATTCAATTAAACCGAACTTAAAGGGTTACTCCACCCCAAAATAAAAAAGGTTGTCATTTTTTAACTTAACCCCGTATCGTTCAAAACTACAGTTTATAACTTTACATGATCCGAAAGTAGCCTACTTTAGATGTGCTTTAGCATGTAGTGAAATAATCGTAATGACTGAATCCTAAAAATGTAGGTGTACTAAGTGTGCCATGAACTAAGCACACATATTTAAAGAATATTATATTGTCTGCAAGTACAGTAAGATTTGATATCAAGTGCAGCTAAGATCAAGAAACGAGTTTAGGCTGTTCAGCAAAACTGCCATAACATAGCTAATAATATAATGATTAGATACAGTCATTCTAGATAATTTAGCATCATTATCGTATCAATATAACAGCAAACTCGAGTAAAAACATAGTAAACATGTTCTGAGGGCAGGTTGCCCACTTATGCATCCACCCACATACTGTACCGGATGAACTTGACAGAATGAACGGGAAACGTTTGCAAGTTTCGTCCTCCAGCAACAGCACTCGACTCCGAATTTCAGTTCATCGCTATTTCATCATTAGTTAATTTATTTCTTCACAACACGGAAATACGACATACTCAGTCATGTGAGGACATCACGAACCGCGTGAAATCACCGAGCACGGTATCTGAAGGGGTTTGACGTCCGTTACAGCGTAAACATGTCGGAACCGAGAGTGAAGCGAATAAAAACGTGCCTTCCCCTCTGTAAAACACATATATCTTCTGCTGGGAGTCTGGCGAGGCAAAACTTTCCGACTGTTGTGGAGGAAAGTCTGTGTGGAGTTTCCACTTTGCTTATGGAGGTCTCCTACAGACTGGAAGCGCTGGTAAGAACTCTACTGTAAACATGATGCGAAGTTACCAAAGTTACCAAATCTTTCATTTTTATAAAGATTTATATTTTTGGAGTTGTATGCCAAACTGCGTTGTTTATTAGATAAGATGTTGTCATCCATGGTAACCCCCGCCCGGCCCGAGCCAACCAAAGACGCCCTGTATATAAAATACATTTTTTATTACAAATTTATTGGGTAAATAAAGAGAGAGTCAGAAAGAGGGAGAGAGAGATAAACACCATAATACATTTAAAAATAATAATAAAATAAAAGAGTTTTTAGAAATGCTTCTTTGCATCATGTTGGTTTATACAGTTTTGTAAAACGTTTTTTTACCATGTTTAACAAAATATTGATATAATGACAAAATATAGCGGAATATTCAACGTTGGCAAACAAAAAAAAAAACTTCTTATTTTTTTCACAAAAGATAATAAATTTAAAGTGGTCCTTACTTTTAGTTCTTGTCACATGACAAAAAATGTCTTCTTATCACATGAAGCAACACTTTTTAAAAAATATTATTAACAATAATAAAGTATTTTGCTACTTCTTTTTCCAGACTTCAGTGTAATTGAAACAGATTTATTATTTTATTTATAAAGCACATTAAAAATAACAAATACTGGACAGAGTGCTGTACAATATAACATTATAAGCTAATAATAACTAGAGAAAAACACAGTTAAAGGTGTCACTTTAACTGAAATTGAATAATAATAATAAGAAGAATAAATAATATGCACTTAGAGCAGGCTGAAAAAGAAGGGGCCAAAGTATTTATTATTATTATTATGTTTGAAATGAGTGGAAACCAAAAAAAAAAACAAACAAAACGTCTCTTGACCCATTTTCTTCTCATACAGGAAACATTTACAGGAAACGACTTGTTTTGTTCTCAATCAGATCTTGTCTTCCGTTGTGTTTCAGGCCAAAGTCTTTGAGCAGAGTGATCTGGCTTTACCCAGAGTGTCGGCGTATTTTCATCAGGAATCACTGAAGGAACAGGAGCGAGCCGAGGCAATGCTGCAGTATCTGTCCCAGCGCGGAGGACAATACTGCAGTAAGAACATCCAGGTAACTCACCCATCTAACCAGTTAACCGGAGCACCACCACAAGACCTGACCAAGGTGCCCTGTATGTTTTCTAGCACCTAGACACAGAACAAAGAAGGCATCTTGTTATGTATCTCGTGTAATGATCATAAGCCTATTTTGACTGTATGGGGCAGCAGCAGCTCTGAAGGGGGATGGAGGGCAGAGAGAACAAGAGCAATGGGGGTAAAGCAGCGGGGGGTTTTGCAGAGATCTCCCCTTTAATGCCTGTTAGGGTATACGTTTCCCCTGAGTTCCGGAAAATTGGTGAGATTAATGTGAAGGCGGAAGGACAGTGCATTAATTGTAGTTCCAGATGGATTCCATGGCACTCGCACTGCTGTCACTTTACACTGCGTCCTCTCTTCTGCTTTCTCTTCTTTCAGTTTTTTTTTTTTACTTTCCAGCCTTCCCTGATTTTATGACTCGTGTAAAATTGATCCGGACCGGGACTGGTGAGGGTCCATCAGCAGCGATTTTGAACACCTTGTTATCCGCTCATCCGTGCTGGGTGATGCTTGGACACACTCGGAAACAACTGTGTGCTGTTTTAGTTATTTGTAGCTCAATTACAATTTGACCTATATATAGACTGATCCATTTTAATGGTTTTTAAGTTTAATAAAGCTTTTGCGGCATTATTACAGCATAGAGGTTACAGTATTTACATGACTTATTTAGCATTTACATGATTTCACTGATTATTTATACAGTACATCACAGTTGTTATTTAGGCTAAGGCTGGATTCATCTGTAAATGTACAGTAAATATTGTGAAATATTATTACAGTTTACAATAACTGTTTCCTATGTGAGTATATTGTAAAATGTCATTTATTCCTGTTATCTAAGTTGAATTTTCAGAATTGTTACTCCAGTGTTTAGTCACGTGATCCTTCAGAACTCATTTGAATAGGCTGATTATGCTGCAATTTCATATTAATATCAATTTTGAACACGGCTACAAATTTGATATTGAAAGTTCAAAACAACAGCTTTTATTTTAAATAGAAGTTTTCTGTAGCATTATACATATTTTTACTGTCACTTTTTATTGGTTAAATGCATCCTTAAAGAATTTTTAATTATAAACATGTTTTTACATTTCTGATTTGTTTTTTGTTTTTGTTTTTTTGAACATAGTGCTACAGCTGTTCTGTTATATTATGAAGAAAAATGCAATTACAAGACTTAAATTCTTGAAAGAAACAACTTTTTATGTACAGTATTTTGGCATAATATTTTAGGAAACATTTTATTTTACGGTTACACCTATTATTTGCTTATTAGCATGCATATTACTAGAATATTAGCCATTTATTAGTGCTAATTAAGCACATATTAATGCCTTATTCTGCATTCTATTAATGCCTTACTGTTGTTATCATTATTTGAAAAAAAAAATCTTTATGAAATCAGATGATTTTTATTTTTCCAGTTGGTAAAATGTCATGCGGTGCGACTCCCAAAAACGCAATGATAATAATCTGTGATATTTGAAAAACGTTTAACCATAAAAAATTTTGAAAAATGTTGTCCAAGATGTCAGGAAAATATTACTATTTACTTGATGGTTGCACCGCATGACACTTAATAGTCCTTTAAAGTTTTTATAATTTAACTTTCTATAAAAAACAACATAAATGCGAAAGTTACTTTTGTTGTTGTTGTTTTGTCATGGACACTTGGCCCAAATGTGACTTGCGGCGATTCTACCATGATGAATACCTAACCAATTAAACACAAACTTTAGTTTACTCTAGTTTAGTTTTAATCAAGCGTAACTTCAGCAGCACTCAAGGCCAAGCTGTATCAGCCCCGTCCCAAATGGCACACTTGACACAGACTTCCTCACGTGCGGGGGACTCACGGGCTTCCCTCACATGCGTCTGTGAAGTCCAAGCGCCTGTAGGAGCTATTAGGTTTCAGAAGGGTGCAGGAACACCTCGTTCACCAATCAGCATCCAGAACCGATGCATTTCACATCTAACCTACAATATGTAACATTTACAGAAGCCAGGCACTGAAGAGGTGTGTGCCGTCCTTCCTGCTCTGGAGATCACTCTCAACCAGTGGAAGGAGGAGATGAGCGTCATGCTGGAGCTGAATCAGCTGGCGCACGAGTGCGGAGATCCACACACCGCCAGCGTCATCAAGAGTCACTTCATTCAGCCCCTCGTCCCAAAGGTCAAACTCGTCGGTGACCTCTTGACCAGCGCTCACAGAGTGGGCTGCACGGGTGGCTTCGGCGAGTACCTCATCGACCGGTTACAAGAGACGCTGAACGCTTAGACTTCCTCTGTTCTGCAAAAATTGATTATTCAAAGTATTAAATAAAACTAAGATTAAGTACCTTTTACAATAATAGCTTCAATAATTTCAACTTACTTGCTATATTGCTTTGTAATTGTTTTGTGAAATTTACCGTCCAAATTATATTTCAAAGTAAATCCACACCTTTTTTTTTTATTTTTTAGTGTGTGTCTTTGGCCCTTAAACAAATTGCATATTACATATGTCTGAGACCGATTACATATTGGTCCAAAAGGGAAAATAAAGTGGAAAATTCACTCAAAATAATGCCAGTTTTGTATGTAACCAGTATCTCCAGTTAGATATTTTAATGTCATTCCAGTAAAATCAATGTGTATTTTAGTAAACTTATGCAGCTGAATAATAATCTTAACTCTCTCTCTCTTTCTCTCTCTCGCTCACACACACTTTATTATTATTATTTTGTAGTGCTTCACAATTATGTATGTAACACTCCATTGCCCTGTTTATCAAATGCATTTCTAGTTATATCAAAAAGCCTAATTTAGTAAAGTAAATCTATATTTTACATTTGCATGTCTTTGTTTGGTTTGCATTTATTCTAAATGTTTCCCTGTCTTCTCTTGACTTTTGAATGTTATTCTGCACTGTTTTTAATAAACGCACAAGTTATATGAGTACATGTGTATGTTTTTTCTTCTATATGAAGTTCTACGGTAAAATATGATTGTTATGTGTTAAATGAGAAATCATTCAGCTTGTATTCAGGCAAAACATACTAATAGGAGAGACAGAGGAACTCTCTCTCTCTCACACTCAGAGAGAGAGAGAGAGATTTAGAGCTTTTCATACAGAAAAGTAGTTTTTCACTCTCATCTGGCTCTTTAACGCCCCCTATTGCTTGACTCTTTTGCGTCTAGCAGCTACTGTAAGAAACGAAATGTAAAATTGGAATCATCATAAATAGATCATTAAAAATAAATTAACTTTACCTTGTAGATTTTTCTGTAATAAGTAGAATTAAAATTATAGTGCACCTTGGGAAAAGCATTTGTAATGTGTTTATCGTGTATGTGTTTTTTGGTTTTGTTTTGCATGTTTAATACGTAAGTGTATTAATATATAGCCTGGTGTATCAGTGCTCCAGTGTTTCATTTCATATAACAACTGATACAAAGCAAAAATAATTCAGAGTAGGTCTAGGTTGTTTTTGTTTTGTTTATAACAACACTGGTAAGCATCCATAACATTCAGTATATCTAAGCCTTACCTGCTCTACACATGTTCAGGTATATCAGTGTATTTTAACGACTTTTTGAGTTATTTATCACTCACGTTCGGATGAACATCTTTATGCATGGAGCACTGGAAACCAAAACAAAATGTTAACAGCTATTTTCTGTTCTGTTGGGGTATTACTGAATTGCTTGTCATCTTATCAATTCCAATAGTGGGCTACAAAATTATATTTTTACTAAGCAACAAATGATAGTTGAAACTTTCCCTTAGAAAAGATAAGAGGAAAATTCTGGAACTTGTGAATATTTGTAAGCTACAATTTGTGACTTGATGACAAATTAAAGAGATTTCAACTTAGTAGACATACAAAACAACGCAGTAATAGCAACTTTTACCATTATTTATAGACGAATTCATCATTTTAACATTTTTATGACCCCGTCATTAGCTGAAGTGCCAGGCCGTCAAGCCACGCCTTCTTTCTAAACGCACGCTCATTGGTCAATCCGTCTTATTCAGGACACGCCCCTGGACCGGCTGCGCTGTATATAGACAGGCCCTGATCTCTCACCAGCAACAAGTACCTGAAGGGTACAAGCAAAGAAACCTTTCCAGGATCTGCGATTATTTTTAAAGGTTGTCTTGAGCACCACGTTGTTTCAGGAAAGGAAGGAATTTGTCTTAATATTCCTAAATCCTCAAAAACTTGGGAAACATTCAAGTATAGGCCTACCTTGTTTTTTCACATAAAGATGGAGTTGTCGGATATTCCCTTCCCCATCCCGTCAGCTGATGATTTCTACGACGACCCTTGCTTCAACACAAACGACATGCACTTCTTCGAAGACCTGGACCCCAGGCTCGTCCACGTCAGCCTGCTCAAGCCCGACGAGCATCACCTCGAGGACGAGCACGTGAGGGCGCCCAGCGGGCATCACCAGGCCGGCAGGTGCCTGCTGTGGGCATGCAAAGCCTGCAAGAGAAAAACCACCAACGCTGACCGCCGCAAAGCCGCCACCATGAGGGAGAGGAGAAGACTGAGCAAAGTCAACGACGCTTTCGAGACCCTCAAGAGATGCACGTCCACCAACCCCAACCAGAGGCTCCCCAAAGTGGAGATTCTGAGAAACGCCATCAGCTACATCGAGTCTCTGCAGGCGCTGCTCAGGAGCCAAGAGGACAACTACTATCCGGTTCTGGAACATTACAGTGGAGACTCCGATGCCTCCAGCCCGAGATCCAACTGCTCTGATGGCATGGTAAGAATTCATAATGTAGCTAGAGATTAGTATATTTCATTTAGTTAGGCTATATTCATTTCATAGTTCGTTCGTTCCTTTAGTAATGGTTTTATACTTCTATAAAAAATGTTGTTTACATGGGCGAAGAATAATTATTATAGCCTACAGGATTGTTTTGGTGTATTTTGGACAACATTAAAAAAGAGTGCTTACGCTTAATAGCCTGTTTAATAGTTGTGAAATGTGTCATTATTTAAATGCGTCTTTAACAAATTTCCTTGCATTTTCTAGATGGATTTCATGGGTCCTACATGTCAGTCGAGAAGACGGAACAGTTATGACAGCTCGTACTTCAACGACACGCAAAATGGTAAGTCTTGCGTAGAAACTGTACTAAATAAACACTGAGTGACTTCATTATTTGACAAAAGCCTATTTGCGTGAGTACAAATACTAATATGCTCTTAATTTAATTTACAGCTGAGGCACGGAATACTAAGAGCTCAGTGGTGTCCAGTTTGGATTGTCTGTCCAGCATCGTGGAGCGAATCTCCACAGAGACCCCCACGTGTCCCGTGCTGTCGGTACCGGAGGGGCACGAAGGGAGCCCGTGCTCTCCGCAGGAGGGGTCTGTCCTGAGCGAGACCGGGGCCCCCGCACCGTCCCCGACCAACTGCCCTCAACAGCAGGCTCAGGATCCCATCTATCAAGTGCTTTAAAGATCGCAAAAACAAATTGAAAAAGACAATCTGAATTGGGAAAACATTCAGCAGAATAAAAATGGCAAATCCGTTCTTAACTACAAAAGAAAGACTATTTCGATCCACTGCTGGAAACTATAGGAACGAATGATCTTTCTTTCTCTCTCTCTTTCTTTCTTTCTTTCTTTCTTTGCTGAATCCATTATGAAAATGGCTCAGCAGATCAGCAGAAGTGAGTTTCTTAACTACGCTTATTTATATTATTGTATCCACGTGAAAATGTGACCATATTTTTTTCTCCCTTTGTGAATATATTTTCTGTCACCATCATCTTGTATTTCCTAATTATTTACGAGAGAATCGTAATCCAGAAACGAAAAGTAGGACCACTTTTGTATATGTGTAAATAAGATCTGTTTTGTTAAAGCGACGAAAACGAACAAACCTATTATTGTATTTAATGATGCCTGTTTGAAACACTAGCTTGTTGTGTCTTGTTAAACTTTATATTTATACTTCTTAAGCGAGTGAATGTCGGGATTAATAAAAAAATATAACTATTTATACGCCAATGTCTGGGTGTAATGTTTCGATTCATTCAATGAATTAAATAATGGCACAATGGAAAACAAAACTGTTTTAGCGGGGCAGAAAACAACGATGAAAGTGAAGCGTGTTATGGTGTAATAATGGTAAAATTACCAATAGTCTATAAAATAATATTTTAGATGTTTACATTTTGTCTGTTTTCAACGAGCTCCGGAAACTTGCATGTTTTTTCCTCGAAGCTTCTTTAAATTATTTGGTTCTAGTCTAGTGGACCATCTTAAGCAAAATAGCTAAAAGCAAATAGCCGTTTATAAGACTGAATAAAACGCTGTGCGATTCGATAACAATCCATGATCTATTAATTGATATGCATGTAGGTTTACATTAGCTATGAATGCATACAAATATCGAATGATTGTTATATGACTATAATGTGGTAGGCCTACTATATATATATATTAAATAGCCTAATAGATGTAGGCTATTATTTAACATCGGATATTTCCGAGGTAAATCTTTTTTAGCCTATTTTATTATTTATACTTTGCTTAAAAATAGCTAATAGAAGATCATATAGGCTAGCAACAGCTCCATCTTGTGTAGCTACTGAACTTCATACATCAATAAACCGTAACAGTAGGCTAATATATTTGCATAATGTTTGCGTTTTATTTTTTTGCTAACTGATCGTCAAATGCATTATCAGGTGATTTAGTAACCCACGTCCAATGTGCCGTTTGTAATAATGTTTCATAAATGCATTCATGCATTCAGGAGAAGAGATTCATATGGCAGGACTTAATAAAGTTATAATTTTATTTTTATAATTTAAAATAATTTTCGATTGCATGGTTCCTCAGGGTGTATAGAAACGAAAACACGTCTATGGATTAATAGTTTATGTCAATATTATGTGAAGAATTTTGTTAACATACTTATATTAGCCTAATTCTTGTCTACAAAAAAAGGTTATCTGAGACAGAAAATTGGAATTGTTGGGACTATTCTCAAAAGCGGATGAACTTCTGGTTTTACGTGACAGGTTGACACTAGGCTGAGTGGCAAGATATGTTGTATCCTTCCGCCTGTCGAAAGTTTACCAGTTGAAAATGAAATAAAATTCGCTATCGGCTATGACTGCCATCTTGTCTCACCAATTGCATCACTTACGATGTTTAACTCTTGTTGTTATACGAGATAACCGCGAATTTAACCACGAGTTATCAGCGGCTAAGCAGACGCGGTATCAGCTTAATTTATCTCTAGCATGTAGCGACCTTAAACAAAAACGGTCTCGCATGGTAATATCTAAAAAACAACTATTTTATTAATGTTTCAATAGGAACAAGTAGCTACTGGCAAAGGCTTGAAGTCACACTTTATTTACATGACATAAAAAGGGAGCTAAATAACAGTCCAAGACGAGGAAGAGTTGGTTGATCAACAACTACAGAGTCCTGCGCGGTCAGCACAGATCAGGGGTGTGTCTTGTCCATCTTCGGTGTGGTGGTCTTGGCCTGCTGGACGACGCTCTTACTTTCTGCGACGAGCGCCGGCGCCCTTCTTGCTGCTGTAATGCAAGAATAAGATAGCAGGTGAGCAAATTATTACTATGTATACTATTTCTGGCGAACGCAAAGAAAGATATTTTGATACTGAGAACGTTTCGGTCACCATTGACTTCCATAGTAGGAAAAAAAAAATACTATGGGAGTCAATGGCGACTCAAAACAGCCTGGTTACAAACTTATTTCAAAATATAAGAGATTTATACAGGTTTTGAAGTACTCTAAGGTGGGTTAATGATGATAGAATTTTCCTTTTTGGGTGAACTGTTCCTTTAAGTTATCAAGCAGCCACAGGAAGGCCATGCACAGCAGGGGCGCCATACTATCATCTGCAACTTACAATTTGCCGAGCTCCTCCACTCTCCTGCGCAGGGTAGTAACCTGAAGAATATCAGTGATTGCTAGATTAGCCTCAAAGAATCAAATTCTGCTTGTTTCAGTGTACATAAATGGTTCCTGTTTTCTGGTCTATTTAACTATTGGTTTTCTCACCTCATACTTCTGTCTCTTCAGCTTCTCCATGTGCTCAAATTTCTCAGCCTCCAGGGTCTTAATCCATTCAAACAGCTCCTGTGCTTTGTCCCTGAAGTCCACGAGACACAAGTAAGCAAGACTAGGCCGTTTACATGGCCCCTTCAACAGTTTGGAGTGTAACTCACCTCAGTTTGTCCTCGTTGAGATGGTCCACATTGAGTGGTTTGCGTCTGTCAGCCAGGATCTTTTTCTTCTTCTCTCTCTCTGTTTGTTTCTTGCCTCCTTTCTTGGCATCGGCCTGAAGGACAACAGAATGTCAGGTTTCAGTCACAGTTGTTTCAATTCATGCTCTTTAAGTGATTTGAAGTAGAGCTGACCTTCTGCAGATGGCTGCTGTAGTTGGATCCCATACCAGACAGAGCTGACTTCTTCTTGGCGTCTTCATCTGCCTTCTTCTTGGCATCTTCCTCCTCTTTCCTTCGTCTCTCCTCCTGTAGAAGTTATCAAAATCAGCCTTTTTATAGAAGATGGACATTTTATAGATTTTGTCAGCTGTTTAGTCTTTAGCCCTCAACCTATTTTTTTCTCCCCCGTCAAATTCTGGTTGCCAAATAATTTGGGAATTTTACTCATTTACTTATCTAGTATCCTGATTTATTAAATCATCTTAAAATGAACACACTGTACAATATGACAACTGGTAAAGGTTAAATGGTTATCTCAGATGCTGAAACTGTGAAATTCATAATGTTATTTACATTTATTTCAACCACAACTGAAAGCAATATTAATCAAGATTCAGGCATCACCAAAGTTGCATAACACCACAATCTTTCTTTGTGTGTGCTCATGGTTGCCTGATTGCTACAAGAAAGTAAAAAAATATATAAATAAATAAAAATAAACAAATAATAGTTTTCTGTGTTCCCATGGTTGCCAGGTTGTCTGGATAAAGTAAAACGATTTCATATATATATATATATATATATATATATATATATTTATTTTTTATTTTTTTTTTTTTGAAGAGTTCATTTGCAAAAACAGATTTTTAACTCAACTAACTATAAAATAATAATCTTAATCAAAGTGCAGTTGGGTTATTTTGACTAGGTTAAAAAATAATTGTAAAAAACAGCTAACAAACACAAAAAAAACACGTGATAGCATAATAAAGACATAATGTTTGAAAATTATTATTATTATTTTATTTTATATTATTTATTTAACGCATGTAGTCATGGTTTCCAGGTTGCTAAGATAAATTAAAACACAGTGCAGAAATGTGTCCTTTTATCTATTGACATCTGGCAACCCCAAGTAGGAAAACGTGCGTAGGCTTTTTAAGAAATGCCTTCTCTCTTCTCTTTTTTGTTTTGTTGAAGAGAATACAGATTTTGGTTAAAAAAAAATGTAATTAATAAAACTACATCTTAGTCTCGCGTGTCGAAAAAGTGTTTTTATGATGTTTTGTCATCTTTTATTCATTAAGGAGTTTATTTCTGGAAATGAATGAACTAGATTTAGTGATCCGCACCTCGCGTCTGGCCTGGCGCTCTTTATCCTTTTCAGCTCGGATCCTCTGCTGCTCGGCCCTCTCAGCTCTGCGCTTCTCCTGTTCGGAGACACAAAACATATTTTATTTACACAACTTATTCTGAAGAATCTCAGGTTAGGCTAATATTTTATTTCTCGAGGGACGTTTACCATTCTCTCCTTGAGGGCGATCAGTTCCTGCTCCTCCTTCTTCCTTTGCTCGAAGTGAGCATCGATGAGGCCCTGCAGCTCTTGATTATCCTTGTTGTGACGCTTCTTCTGAATGTCCTGCGTTGAGACACGCGAGAAACAATGTTGTCATCCAATTAACAATTATGTGCATGGTTATTTGTATTTTAAAGACTCCCAAAGATACATGAAGTCTTACATCAAAGTCCACTTTATCACCATCTGGGATCTTAGGTGCCCTGCAGTTACAGAATTAAATTGAGCATTATATCTTAAAAACCTTTCAAATACTTAATGTGCAAATTTCTACAGGTTACTTACTTGAACTTTGGCTTCTCTTCTGTATTAGGAGTAAGAGGAGACAAGTACATGTTATTGTGTTATTAGGAAATCCATACAGTTAATGATACACTGCAATATTCAAACATTGGCATAGCACTGCAACATAATTAGTATGTTTTAGAAAGAATGAAACATTTAATTATTTGATATATATATATATATATATATATATATTCCTAATTTTTTATTCAATTAAATAGTTCAAATGAACAAAATCTATTTGAAAAATGATTATAATGTAAATAAATATATTTAAAGAAAATATATAAAATTTATTTAAAATTTATAAATTTAATTTTTAAAATAAAAATGCATTCTAGAAATAGACAATATATTAAATGTCATATCAAATTATTATTAAGTTTTTAAAATATATTAATTTGTGTTAAAACACAACAATATTGAAAGTTTTTTTTTTTTCATGACCATTATTTTTCCCCATCTCCTATCCTTTTCATGGTGGATGTTCTTTTTTTTATATTTAATATAGCAGCTTGTCCTTGAGCTTTTAATACAAACCATGCAAAGCAAACTCAAACAACAGATCACTGCACGGTTGTTATCATTTGAAACTCTTTCACCCATATCGTTACTTATTGTACAGATTTGGACTATTGTTAACTTGTGTATATTTTTGGATTATAGGAAGTCTTGCTCTAATACCCTTGACTAGAAGGGACAGTGTTATAGATGTTGTCCACTAGGAGGAGACACAGCTGTCCCTTCAACAAAATAAAGTGGAATAAATCTGTAATCAACATACCTTCCTCTTCAATGATTGCAAGCATTAAACAAGAACAGAATGGATATTATTAACAACTATAATAACAAGGGAACGCATCCACCAACACTGGCATTTTTTCGACAACAAAAACAGTAAAAAAAAAAAAATACCTGCTTTATTTATCTTCTGTTTTTATTATTATTGTACATAAATCTATTTCCATTTATTTATCTATACATTTCGAAGTCTGCAAGATAATGTTGTTCTCCGTGATAAATAAGACACAAAAGTATGTAAAGTAAATAAAATTACTACAATTCAGTCTACACAATACCCCGTTGTGATTGCCGACTTCTTAAAAAGAACAATGACCATAGGGAGAAATGATTAAATGATGCAGCACAAACATTTATACTGAAAACAAATGAGATTTACCCAACTTGTACTCACCCTCAAAATGCTCGCTGTAAAAACACAAACATTGACAAATTGATACAAATTCAGTACAATATGCACAGAAAAATGTTCAGTTGGATTACAAAACGACAAAACTTTGATACTTACACATCCTCTGTGTCTGACATGGTGATAGTGGACTTTTCGACTAAAAAAAGAAAAAGAAAGTCTAATGAGAGTCTAATGAACACATGTTTTAGTGACCCATAAAACTGTCATGAAACTATCTCTTCCCTTTCCCCTGTTGACCCCTTCATAATAAACCAATGGGCTTTTTACCAAATGAAATAATCAAGATTGTCAGTGATGGCTAAGAATATACTATGTAGACATTACATTTTAAGGCATTGGCTGATTTATATTATTAGCTGACCTATGAACTGACTGACACATGATAAATGAGTAGTGCCCGTGCTCATACGCAGATTTAAGTTTGTTTGCCTGGAAGATTCGTGGCCTTGTCATGATCGTGAAAATGATCACTTTCCTTGAGAATAGCTTTGATGGGAAAAGTGTCGTTTCCCAATTTTATAGGTAATATTACTTTACGTCGCAGGACTCTGATTTTGTAGAGAATTAATAAAAAAATACAATAAAATCAGAAATAATTGAACAGTTAATTGTTAACTTCTTAATAACATGCGAGAAATAAATGTAAGCAATCCCAAAAAAAAAAAACATCTCGAGTTAAAAAGAATTTGACTTTGACAAGACAGCTGCACTTAATAGGCCCAAACATTGTTCAGGATCCAGTTTCCAAGATCCAGCTCGAGTTATTTTTTTTTCTATTTTTGGACGTAGTAAATTTAGATAATATGAATTGAATAGATTATGCAATTTCCATAACGTAAATGTAACTACATGTATAGATAGATAAATCATTTAAGGAGTTAATAATTGACCGCTAATAATTGCAACTAAATTCATTAGGCTGTATGAACTCCACAACTTTGTGTAAAACCGGATGAGTCACACATCGATTGTCACAATTGATCTTAGTATAAACTCACACACAAACACTCAAAATAATTCCCGCTCTCATCATTTCCTCGTGTGTTCACTCTTACCTCAGAAAAGCTGAAAGAAGTGAGCTTCCTGCTGGCAGCGACCGGCTGTAAAGTTCAGCAAACATGCAGGCATGAAAAAGTCTTTCTGTTATAGTGACACTTGATCTTGGAAAATCTCCCATTGGTGGAGGTTCTATAGTGGGAAGGGTTAAGAAGGGAAGGTCCAGATCTTGGCCCAGGCACTGAATAAGGAGATGGACGAGGGTTTGAGAAATGTAACAGAGGTGTAAGTTTGGAGGAGTGGGCCGAGACACTGTTGCTATATTTGCTGTGGTACTACGTAAGCACAATGAACACGTTTTCTGAATGGGATGATCCGTGAGTCTAATCCGCTTGCCTTTTTAATGTTATTTTCAAAGGAACGGATAGATGCTTCAGACAAAGTTTTGGGGGTGTTCCCCAGGGCTCGCTACCAAGTCCGCATAAGTTGTGTAAGGAACCCCTCAGTGATATTAAACTGTGAAATGATATGAGTTGTACTCAAGCTTACTTCAACTGGTGTAAGTGTTTCCTACAGATACTTTTTTATTGTAAATGTGTAGAGGTCACTAATATTGGTAATACATTTCTACAGTATTTAAATGGCATTCAGTAATTAGTTAGGACTTGTTGATGCACATTTATTGATGTCCCTTCCGTAACAATGCATAAATAATTTTATATTATATTAAATAGCATATTAAAAATGGAAGTAACACATTTACATAAATCAGGACGTGGTGAAACCTTGTATACCAAATCACATACAACGGATTAATATATTCACCAGTTGCATTATGCACATGTGCCATTAATTTGAGCTCCATGCTCTTCTCTTTAACAATGTAAGAAGTGTAAATGTCAGCTTCATCGTATATGCCTGAAGGATTGATGTTTATAATGTAGCACGTGAGCTCAAATCAGATGGCTTTTTATTCCAACCGTTCTTCCTACCGTCAGAGGCTCCCGTAAATATTTAGTTAGCTCACGGGATTAGGTTTCAACAAAGTTTAATCACACATAGGGCCAGTTTCCCGTACAGGGATTAAGACTAGTCCTAGATTAAAATAAATGTTAAGAGCTGTATAAACTG
>JAUCMS010000055.1:14521504-14539524 GCA_032357445.1 Enteromius radiatus
GTTTCTGGGAATTTTTCCCCCTTACCTAAGCTACATACCTTCTATGTACATATCAGACAACAATTTACAATATCCTCTCAATGCATTCTAGGGCACCTTTAAGTTTTCAATTGATATATAATGTCTTACGATTTCCAAAGTGTGATAGAGAAACAAAAAATAAAAAAAGGTAATTTATCTTAGGCCTTTCAAACGATATAAAAACGTGTTAAAGTTTACGTTTTTAAAAAGCAGGAAGCAACAATTAATACAGTTGAGTTATTTATTTAGAAAAAGCACAATTTTGACAAACAGTCAATCCGTATAGAATTACAAATGTAACACTTCGTTGTTCAAGAGAACAATTCAAGTATTGACTGGCATTTTTATGGATTATGAACTGAACAGTTCCTGCAAAACCTTTAAGTGCTACATTTAATCCAGATCCAAGCCAATAAAAAGATCATGGTGGGATACTCATCATCAACTCCTTCAAGCTTCAGATTCAAACATCTTCTTCCTGCCACCCATACCAGCCTTATCCTCGATGTTCTTACGCCAGTCACCAACATCACGCAGTTCTTTATCCTGTGAATGAAGGTGAGATTTTCAGCTTTTGCGACCTGGAAGTTCTTGAACCTAGCATGCGCAAACTTGGCCATCTGTTGTACTCACCTCCTCTTTGACCTCCTTCTTGACTTGTTTCAGGTTGGCCCTCAGATCCATGGAGACCTTGTGCTTGGATCCCAACAGAGCTTGGAGCATAGCGTCAGCTGACATGCGCACCTTCTTCAAAGGAGGCTTCTTGAACTTGCCCTTCAGGTCCACGATCTTGATGTTTAAGTCTTTAACCTAAAGTATAAAAAAAAAAGAGTCTAAAGAGCACCATATCATGGACTACATAGAAGGAGATACACATGAAACATCTTACCTCATCGACAACCAGGATGGCTTTATGCTCTAAAATATATCTCTCCTCATCAATAACTTCGATTTTTGAATGTAACTCTTTGCAGAGCTCCTGATGAAAGAATTGCATACTTCAGCTTTGAATTTCCCAAACTTTCCAACGTCTAGTTGTAGTAATAATTGAATTGGACCTGTAATTCTTGCTTGGAGCTTGGGTACGACAATGCAGGGCAATGTTCTTCCATGTATCTCTTCCTCTCCTCTTTCTTCTCAATCGCCTCTGCTTCCAGTAAATCTTTTGCAACCTGGAGCATCATGCTCTACAAGCAAACATGGCTCAATCAGTATATTCGTTTACTTTTTGATGTTGATTGGTTGAATAACGCATGAGCTCATACCTTCAGGCTGTGTTTTTTACTGCTAGACATTCGTTTTCTAATAAAGAGGAGAAATAAGGACATACTTTACATTAGGATATTAATTTCTCTGTTGTGCTACCATAGTTAAATTATCGTTTTTTAGGGCTTATTTACAATATTTACAGTGTTTGTAAGGCAGCACAGCACTAATACTCCTCATGCATTCTGGTTAGTCTTTGTTATCAACCATGAAACCAATGTTTTAATAGTGTTTTCTTTCTTGCATCCATTTTACTATATAGTCATCCTTATAGTGGTATTATGCAGTGTGTCATTATTATACATAATGTCATGTAAAAAAAATAGCACACTGAGTGATTGAATGGGATACTTACTCAGACATTTCCAAAAGTTTGTTTTCACCTATTTGAGAGAAAGAAAAAAGACAAATGCATCAGAGCTGTGGCACAGTGGGTTATGCATACTTTTGAACTCTACTGTACAGAAGCTGAAGAAAACGAAATAACCAATAGATCATATAGAGGACCATCCATTTTGGGTGAAAGCCACTATGCATGTAATCACAAATGATTCTATATGTTATTCTAGACACAAAGATAGCATAGTTTTAAAATATGTCAGAACGCAATAGAATGCTTTATGCATTCTCAGCATTGCCACAAGGAGCACTATAGCATGCATTAGCCCAAATCGCCTTTTACAGTCAGTTACACTGTTGTCATGATGAAAATTTTGGAGAGATCTCGAAGTTTGTTACCATCAAAATGCATACTTCAGTGTGCATTTATATAGGGGGATCTACACCCTTATAGTGTATTCACACCTGTCTTGTTTGGTTCAATAAAATCAAACTCAAGTTTGTTTCCCCTCTTGGTGCAGATATTTTGGATACAGCAATCACACTTGGGTACAGACCAAACAACTGTACTGACACCCAGCTGAAGAGGTGGTCTCAGTCTGGTTCAACACAAACTCTGATACAGTTGAATGTTGATGACCATAACACACGTAGTTTTGTTTACAATATATGGTTCACTTGTGAAAAGGACAGTGTAAAACCTGCTGATCATTTCCTGTTTTTATAAAGCCCCTCCCTCAGAAATTTGCAATGGGATTTGACTGGTTAGTTGCCCAAGTGTTTTGTGATTGGCTAAACTGCCTTTGCGTGTCTAAATGCCCCGCCCCTCAGCTCAGCAGCATGTGCCCCAGTTGTATTGTAAACAGTGATGTTGTCCTTATCGTTTATCAGTTTGAACCCGAATGAGACTCAGTGAAGAGGATTGCGTAGAACATTCAAACACATAACTTTTGCTACAGTTACGCCTATTGTTTACACTACTGTTGTGTTTTCCAACCTCGAAAACGGAGACTTTTGAAAACCACAGGCATTTTATTTTGAAAACGGCAGGGATGCATTTCAGTGTAAACGAAGCAAAACGGAGACTTTGGAAATGTTGCCCAGATTTGTTCTGAGTATCCTTGATGACACGTTGTTGTTGTTGTATCCATGGATGTGCATTGGTAGATTTCCCATTCAATCCTTTTTAAGTACGCAGACATGTCAGCGATTTAAATAATAGAGTATCTACCTATACATATCTGTGGATGTACGTGCATGGTCATGTGACATGAGTTTTAGGTTGTGTAGTATATTTATAGATCATTTCTGAAACGCAGCAGAAAAAATGCCAGTGTAAACGAGGATTGTTTTCATTCTAAAAAGCTGTTTTAAAATGAAAAAGCACTAGTGTAACCACCAGAGGAAGCCCTAAATGGAATACTAGCTAATTCAAACTCCTCCCCCGGGCCCTACCTGGGACCGTCCCGCACACCGTGGCTAGGCCACGCCCACTTCCCCTGGCACACCTTTATAACCTGGACTTTGGACGCTATTCCCTGTGAAGTCTTAATTTGCTGCTATAGTCAATTCTGAGCATTTTCCTTAGTGTTTGCCCTGTGTCTGATCTCTGACTGTTTATCGTTTCTGATTGTTCTCTGCTTGCCCTGACCCAGCCTGTTATCCCTGACTATGATTCTGGTCATCCTGTATTGCTCTGTCTGCCACCCTGCCTGTACTCTGACCACCTTGCCTAGTGCTTCGTCACATAAGCATTGTAACTTTGCAAATATTGTTTATGCTCAAACAGCAACATTACACACTAACTAACCTTAAAAAGTGAAATTGCAATCAACCACCCCTTTATTGAGACATAATAATACCTAAAGTGTGCAAATTATAACTAAATGTTAAAAAATTCTTTCACACCAGAGAGTTATAGGAACTCTGTTATAGGAACTAGCCACCATGGATATTTGTCTTAAAAAAGAACACTACTGGAGGCCTTTTATTCTACTTACTACTTTAGTCACACCCTGGAGCATAATATGGATGCTATTGGACAGTTGAACAAAAACACCCGCCCATGTCATTTTAAAGCTTGAAAGAGGCAAGACCCTTTTTAATATAACTCCACATATACAGTATCTCACAAAAGTGAGTACACCCCTCACTTTTGTTGCCAGCAGTTCAGACATTAATGGCTGTATGTGGAGTTATTTTGAGGGGACATCAACTTTACACCATTATACAAGCTGTACACTGATTACTTTACATTCTATCAGAGTCTCATATCTTTAGCGTTGTCCCTTGAAAAGATATAATAAGATATCTACCAAAATGTGAGGGGTGTACTCACTTTTGTGAGATACTGTAAGTCACATACACTGAGTATGCCTCGAGGGTGAGTAAAACATGAACTAATTTTCAATTTTGGGTGAACTAACCCTTTACGATGATGAATTTTGAAAATCTGGCAGTAATTAGTATTGAGTACTACAAACATCTGTTAGAAATGTAGAAAAAAAAATCAAATGTAAACAGTTAAATTACATTAATAAATTAAAATGCATCGCTACTCATTACATTTTAAATAGACTAACTTATCTGCGACCTATTACGTTTGCAAATTAACCTTCCCAACACTGAGGATAGAGCATGGAAAAGTGCTTGGACTTCGGCATCAGTAGTTTGGGCTACACCCTACACTGAAACAGGAGCTAAATTTTAGGTCCCCAACAAAGTGTTCCTACAGCTAAAATCGTTCCCAGGTCCTTGGTGTGAACATGCCAAAAAGCAGGTACTTTCACCAGTAGTTATAGGAGCTACGAAAACATTCCTCTGGTGCAGCCCTTTTGAAAGGATACCACCCAATGACAGCTTTTGTACCTTATTTCTAAGAGTGTAACCATTGCATGTGGACACAATCCAACGGTACCAAATCCATAGACATTCTCATCGTGTGACCTTTTCGCATCGCCCTTGATGTCAAGAGTTTATATAAACTAAAGTAGACCACATG
Source organism: Enteromius radiatus (assembly GCA_032357445.1). Lineage (NCBI taxonomy): Eukaryota > Metazoa > Chordata > Actinopteri > Cypriniformes > Cyprinidae > Enteromius > Enteromius radiatus. Next base: position 14,526,132 of record JAUCMS010000055.1, read on the forward strand.
GTTCCAAAGCGTCTTTAACTCATCCGAGAGGATTTTCTCCAGGAGGTCGATGCAATATGATCTCAAGGCCGGTACATCAGCTGCAGACACAACCCCAACCTCAAGCACATCTCTGAGATGTCAAAGATATGACAACACTGCTCTCCTTTATTCCCTGCTAAACAACCGTCTCAAATTTCCTTCTTAATATACTTCCACTCTGAGAGACAGAGCGGACTAACTGGCTAACTGATGACAAACAGATTGACTAATTTAGTGCACTTAAATGGACTCTTAATGCCTCGATGACATACTTAGAAAGCTGTGAAGACAACAGTCAGGTCACATAAGGCTATTTGAAGGAGGACTATTCTAAGTAGCCATGGAAGAAGATAGAGAACATGTTTAGCAGAAAACACATGTCAGAATAGGCCAAGTAATACAATGGCCGGTCTTCTTGTGTAAAGGTTTGGTAAAAGAGCAACTTAAGAACTCAAGGTCAAGACCAAACAAATATGTGCATTTTCCAAATGTTCCCGAAGGTTAAGCCATTTTAGATCATTACACAAGATGTGTGGTTTTATCTGCGAATATACAGAATTGTCTATACGATACAAATCAGTTTATATGAGAGACAGTATTGTAAATCAGTTGTTAATAAGGATGATGGTAATAAGGTGCTGACAGATGGAGTAAGACTTAAGGATCAGTTTCAAATTTATGTTTGTGTTGGTGTTGACTTTCCAGTGGTCACTTCAGCAGTCAGTATATCAAACCTCAACCTTTAGCTGACCAATCTTTGCTTTTTAACATGCTTGTTTCAGTCCAAACACAAACTTTTCTTGAGTCAGAATCGCCAGCGATAATCATGCGTTATTCTACAGTCTGTAGCTATTTTCACAAATCATTAACGAATCAACTCGGTCTAAATGCCTAGTGCAACAATCTAACTTTTATGCGCTCAACAGGTGGCTTCTTGCCATAGCGACTTAGCGGTAGTAAAAACCAACTCCCATGACAACCCTCTCCACCACCTTCATCATCAATCCCACAAACAATATTTTACAACTTCCAACAAACAATAGTATGACAATGTAAAGACAATGAAACAACAAAACGGCTCTCACCTTTCTAGAAGAACAGAGGAACGTGGTCTAGACACGGATGGTTGTCAAAATGAGACACGGGCTATGATCGTGTTAAGTAGGTATATATTGCATTCTCTGATCTCTCTGTAAATCCATGGTTTCTCTTTATGGAAGCGGATTATCCACCACACCAATGAGCTGACAAGGTCATGAAATACAGCACTATCCCTCCTTCGCTGCGCTATCAGTATAAATAACCTGTCCTTCAAGATAGCCATTCTTTTATTTTGAGGATGACTTCTCCTACTGACCACTCTATCTATCTATTCATCCAGTCCATCTGTCACTGTTGATTGTACCTTTAGGATTGTGTGCTCAGGATTCTCCAGTTTCTGGTCATTCTCCTTCAGGAGCCAGGACTCTTACCTGTATTAAATCATATTAAAATAGGTTGTCAGCTTTTATTTAGTCATAAACCGAATGGAATATACAACTCACAATAAATACTTACTTGTTCCACAGATTAGCAAAGAAATAACATAAAATTGTGGTTTACGCGGCTAAATGAACACAGGACTTCATTCTTGCTTATCCAATTTAATAATAGCGTAAGACTTTGAGACATGGATTGCAAATACACATTTCAATACCAGAAAATGAAGTGAACATATTTACTTTGATTGCTTTGTCATTATCACATCATTTTAGGCCAATTCTAATTCAGCAGCAAATTGAACTTTAAAAAAAACAAAAAATTTAAGCCTCGGCTTCAAACATCTTCTTCCTGCCATCCATGCCAGCCTTGTCTTCTACATTCTTACGCCAGTCACCGACATCACGCAGTTCTTTATCCTTTGAAGAGTAAATGAAAGACATTTGGTCAGTCAGCCAAAAGATGAAGAGTAAAATCAGCGTCTTTTGTACGAAGAAATACAAGAACCTCAAGAGAACGTCATTAGAACAATGCAGTTTATCACCCACCTCCTCTTTGACCTCCTTCTTGACCTGTTTGAGGTTGGCTCTCAGATCCAGAGACACCTTGTGTTTGGAGCCCAGCAGAGCCTGAAGCATAGCGTCGGCCGACATGCGCACCTTCCTCAGAGTTGGCTTCTTGAACTTGCCCTTCAGGTCAATAACTTTGATATTCAGGTCCTCGATCTGGAGTTGGTGTATAAGGGCCATCAGTATAGAAGCTATACACTAATTAAGTTTATTTAGATTATATCTTTACCTCCTTTTCACTCTTGTGGACTTTCATTTCCAGATCATATCTCTCCTCATCAATGACATCAATTTTGTGGTGAAGCTCCCTGCAGAGTTCCTATAAACAATATATTTATTGCATTTAAGTTAGTTATCTATTTACAGTGTTTAAATGTTTTAGGAGGTGAATTTATTGTCGTTTACCTGTAATGACTGTGTGCCTGAAGGTAGAGACAGAGGCTGGCAGGTCTCTGCCATGTATCTCTGCCTCTCCACCTCTTTGTCCTTCACTTCCTGTTCCAGTATACCTTTAGCGATGGAAAGCATCAAGCTCTGTGACACAGAGAAGCTGGGTGTTATTTTTTGCTAATGAATATTGAAAAATAGTATTCATTTGAATTAATATAGTACCTTCAGATGATGCTTGCGACTCGACGACATCTTTTTCCTGAGGTGTTTTGGGATCATTAAAACAGCGTGTTAAAGACACTGCACTTTTTATTTCTGTTATGTCCAATATACACTATAAAAAAATATACAATTTCTGACAGACGATGCAGAACTTGATTTTGCCGAGTTCGTAGGTCAACATCTTTGTTGATTAACCAATCAGATTTGAAGAACCAGTTTTTTGTGAAGTTTAGAATTACAATCAGTGCTTACGTAAGTATCATTAAATCTGTTGTAGGTAAATTGTAGGTATTTTACAAGTTGGCAATTTGCATGAATTTGTACACCTGACCCCACCCCTAAACCTATCCGTCACTGGGGTTTTAGACAAATCGTAGTGAGGTCATACAAATTTGTACGAATTAGAACAAATTAGCCACCTTGTAAAATACGTACGAATTGGTCGTCAGACTGCGTTGGCATTACTCATGGGTAAGGTTAGGTTTCGATTTTTGGATTAAAATGTTGTTCCAGGGTCAGCAAAATATGTTCAAGTCAAACTCTGCAAAATCAGGACGTGCGGAAGATGATGATAATCTATAAAGTGGAAATCAAAACATTTACTCACTCCGACATCTTGGCTAATTTTTGTTTTTGCCCCTGTGGAACAGAATGGACAATTTACAACAGTGGTTAACACAAATCACCGGTAACAGACAATATGGGCTAACAGTAATTATCAATGATATTGATCAATTATCAATTATCTTCAAAGAAAACTGTGCATGGCTTACTCTTTAAGATTGTATGGTTTCATTAAAAGAAGTTAAAGAATCTATTATCTAAATATTCTTTTTGTGCATTGGATAACGTTTAAACACTAGGATGCCTGCAAACTGACCAGCAACCAAACTAATCATCACTAGTTCAAATAAGTCCTCTGGTATAAAGTGAATCATATGCTATTTTTGCGCAGAAAATCTCAAGAGACGCACAGTGCTAAGCCTGTTTTTGGGTGACAATCAAAATCATGACCTTTCCTCCCAATCATCTGAAACTGATCTAACATAATGACTCGGATCATGACGTCAAGTTTTTTTAATGCAAACCCCTTTATTGTGAGGTTTGATTTCCATTTGTTTAATGACTGAGCCTAACTTGACCAAATTATTACAATTTACAACAATCCCAATAAAACCCAATACAATTCTGTAATTTACAATTGTTTTATATAACACAATTTAAATTTTTAATCATATTATATGCAAAATGACTAACAACCTCGCCATGGAAAAGCTGACTTATGCAGCTAAAGGGAAACTTAAAGACTTCTATCATATTTGGACTCCTTTTAATCTAATCTGTACTGGGTATGTCTACTACATAATGTGATTTCTGGTGGTGTAAAATATATATATATATATATATATATATATATATATATATATGAGAGAATACATTTTGTTTTATTTATTTATTTTGTTTTCTTCTTGTCTTTTCTAAATTTATTATTGTTATTATTATTTATTTTTAATGTTCAGTAAGGATCTATTGTAAAGGTTTTATGGTTATTGTTATTGTTTAAGTGTATTTAAAACAAATGTCAATATACTTTGAGAAAAAAATCATATGCGATAAGTTTAAAATTATATATACAGTGTATATATATATATATATTTGTTTTTTTTTTATTAATTAAATATTTTAATTAATTTGTATAACATACATTTTCCTAAGTTTAAAATTATATATTTTTTAATATTAATTAAATATTTTAATTAATTTTAATTAAATTGTATAACATAAATTTTCCTACTGGGATCAAAACTGTAAATTACAATAGCTCAAAACGAAACAATTGGCAACTCTTTAATCTACTTTGTATCTCAGGATTACTTTCGGAATTCAAATTGCAATGCCATTGTGATAATGTGAGTAAATATGCAGCAAAGGCCCTCATCCATTTGAACTATGCCAACACCACAGATTTATGCCATAGCATCATTGTCTAAATCGCCAAAGAGATCCCTGTGCTCCATTTTAGACCCGTCATCTAAAGCCTAATATTTATTTAAAGATTAATCTTGACGGCAAGATAAACACTGGCGTATCACCTTCCGATCCCTAAAAGCCGAATCGGATAGCCTTTCCAAAACTCAAATCAACACATTACATTTCGGCTTCCAAGTGTGCATCTAAAAATAACAAAGGGATTTTTCAATAGAAGTTTTCTGCATTCCCAGTAAAGATGAAAAATGGATGTATTCCGACATCAAATTAAACATGACCACTGAATTCCCAACATGTCAATGCGAGTCTCAACTAACGATTTGCAAAAGCTTTCACACAACCAACTTGCCTCAAATTATACATACAAAGAAAACAAACTGAACAAAATCCAATTGAAATGTGAAATTCCACAAAGAACAACACCACCTTTTTCCAAAGAAACACAGACATGAAAAATAGGATAAAGCAAAGGGAAAACCGCATCTTACCTCTGAGCTGAGGCAGACACAGCCAGAAGAAAGGAGGAAGAATAAGGTCTCTGTGGGCAGCGAGCATCTTAAGTATATATTGTATTCCCTTATGACCAAGGAAATCCCATCTCTCTGTTTATGGTAGTAGATGCATTCAGAGAACCAATAGGCTCTCAAACACCTGAAACACAATATCAAATCCCTCATCTCCACCCCAGACCCCTGCATATAAATAACCCCTCTTTAGATTGTGTATATTTTTAATCAAAGCCCACACAATAATGAACATCAAGACCAGCAAGTGAATAAACAAACTCACATATACAGTAAAATTGGGAATGTTAGCAAGTCTTGTTGGCTAATGTTTGTTATCTGGGTGAATTGTTTTGGCATTATGAATAACAATCAAGCTATTTGCTTAAGTTTCCCCATGGGGTGAATATCACATAAAAAACTAATAATCAAATAATTTGAATATTCACATTCCATATATTATTCTGGTTCATTTAGCAATTCATTTAATGCATTTGAGGAATAAAAATAAATTCGTTCTTATTGTTAACCACAGATGAACTGCTATTCTATGTCCCCATAATAACAAAGCTTCGGAAGTAACACATGGACAAATAGTCAGACGATATACAAACTGATGCCATTCGTTTAATTTACATTTGTTTAAAAACGCCAGTGTCACTTATAAGTCTTATAATTTAAAACCTAAAGTATAGCAGCAACTTTACCTTCGATTTCCAGCTTAACAAGGCAATTGGAAGGAATATCAACTGCAACCTGATCTCTACAAAGCCAAGCCAGGCAGGTCTAAAGAGACTGGAAACACTAATGCTCATTGAGTAAATGAGCTTGTGAATTCATACAGAGCGGCATTTCCAACCGGTCTATTTTTGTTTCCTAACGGCTGGTCTGGTGCTGATGGCTACCTGGGACTCTCTCACCCCAGGCATTCAAATATAGTGGTGTAATTGGTACAGCTGTCAAACAGAGAGCCGGAGGAGTGTCTGAAAATGTGGCAAATAAGGACCATAATGATTTTCAGTCCATTTTTAGAATTCTTACGCGGGAATGTTCGGGGACATGTTTTTATCTTTATTTTTTAAGAATGTCTTGAATTAGTAGAATTTAATAACTTAATCCTAATTTAACCACTATGCTATAAACCTCATTCTCGACCTCTGTATTCCACCTCAAGCTTTTTCCCATTGCCCCCTTGGTAAACAAATGCAATTATATCTTTAAAACATAAATAAAAGGATTAGATCACTTCCAGAATAAACATTTACTCACCCCTAGGTCATCCAAGATGTGTATTTCTTTATTTCTTCACTCAAAAAGAAATTTAGTTTTGAAGGAAAATATTCATAGATTTTTCTCCATTCAGTGTGAGCCTTCAATGCAGATTCAAAGAGCTCAACACAATCTGAACCCAGGAATAAGGGTCTTATAATCCCTTTCATTTAAAAAAAAATAAATAATAACATAAAAAATAATTTATATATATATATACACCACAAACCAACCCAGTTTTCAAAGTGACAACATATTTTATTTATAATTTTAGGTTTTATGCACTTAAAAGTATCGAACGCAAAAATCGCAATATTTTTCAGAAAAACCGCAATTAGGTTTTTTCTCACTATCGTGCAGCCCTAGTGCATATAATTGCAAATGACACAAAATTTGGTCCTGTGCACATGATATGCAGTTATTGCATATATCTGATACACATCTACCCCACAACCTTAATCCAGCCCATCGCCAAAGTACATTTTTGCATACAATACAAGTTATAATTTTTATATCTTTCATGAGATCGGGTAGTTTTTTGGCCTACCCTACCTGGTTGTTTCACTAGATAAGACCCTTATTTCTTAGCTGGGATCATGTATGAGTCAAGTTGTTTTCCTTTAGGAGCAAAAGATATTTGGCGTGTTCTAAATTTCACAAAATACATATTAATATGGTTTACGTCTGTTTTCATTCTGTTTAAATCATAGTGAATGTAGTATATATTTTTAACACATTAATGCATTTTCAACATTTCGTTAAAGACAAAGGTAGATCATTTTGCAAATTATCAAAAATAAATTTCATAGGTAAGTTAAAAGTTAAAACACACTAACTAGGTTGCATATTTTTATGATTTTTGGTAGACTGGTCTCCTAACCAACAGTGGTGCTCCCAACCACTAGGGGCAGATATTTTTTAAAACGGTTACTAGTAGCTATCTATGTTATGAGCTTACAATACAAGAGCAAAAAGATTTACATAGCACAACAAATCAAACATGACATAGAAAGTCAGTGCATCAGATTCGCTTTAATATCAACATGTACAAATGCATTTTCTTCAAAAACGTGATACAGAAAATACATCGCCTCACATTATTCTGGTTTCTAACGCATTGAGAATGTTTTCTAGGCCAATAAAGTTAACCTGAGAGTTCGTGTTGTTAGACCTTTACAGGGCGAGATCAACCATCCAAAAATATAGATTTAAATAGGCTAATGAATAAGAATAAAGCAACGGTAAATGCTCCGTTTAAATCTAAATACAGCTTTGCTAATGTCAGAAGCTAATTGCAGGCCTGTAGAAGAAGGTAATGATCACACTGATTGACGTCACCACCACACTGATTGAAGTACAGGCACTGTTCACTGTGAAACCTTTACAACATCGTATTCAGATGAAACGGATCTCTGCCACACATCACAAAATTACACCAACGTGGAGCATTTCCTGAACATGTCAAAGCATAAGGACGACATTTTGTCTATACCTGATGAGTGCATACAGTGTGCGCGTGTGAATGTCACAATAATCACACTGGACGAGTTCAAACAAAAGGCACCAAAACTCAGGAGGGGCTTTCTTCACCAAACTGTGCACTAAATATCAAAATCAGAATCACTGCTGACAAGCGTAAGCCATGTCAAATATAGTTCCCCTTCAACACATGTACGCCACCAAGACATTGTATGTGTGTGAAGACATCATTAAAACAGCAGTATACTATAAACTTGAAAACATTCCAGTCTACACTAGAAGCAAGCAACGTTTCGCAAAGCGACAAGACTAGATTGATCACATAATAATCAACAACACATTCATCTATTATAGTGACGGCCATCTATATTCGTTGCATTAGGTGTACACCTCAAAGGGAATGTGTTAAAAACGGCAAAAGAAATGAAAATGCATGCATTCAAGATGTCTCAGTGACGTACATTTGCTATCAGGGTTGTTACATTTTTCTAAATGGCTAAATCAAAATACAATAGAAACCATGGAACACCAATCACCATAAACGTTATCGTAATAAAAATATTTTGATCTATATTCACCGCGCAACATTAAAATCAAACTAAGCCGCGTTTCAGCAAAACTTGTGCATTTCTTTGTGGTTAGTGCAATATCAAGCCTTCGCAATTGAGCATTGCCCCACAACTCGGTTTCCAAATACCAACACACCATAAATAGTATAAAGTGGGCCGGTTTCAATGCTTTACACGGTCACAAAATTCACATGGTTTCCAAGCACTGAATTATTTGATCAAACATGTTGAATATTACACATTTAGCCTAGTAAACCAAATATCTCCTCATAGAGGACTACTCTTACTGTGTATCTTTCGAACCTGGTTAAACACAGAGAAATATCAGCCAACTGTCAAATGAATGAGGAGGCCGACAAAGGTTGCGTTATGTACTGCCAGATTCAATGATTAATCATGTTTAGTCCTCCGTTTGTCCTCAGAGTGTTTAGATGATAGTACTCCAGTTTCAGCCTCAGTAGCGGTGTTTGCAGCCATATGACATCGTTTCGTCTCCTGAGAGCTCCCACTATCTTCTTCCTCAGCATAAACCTGCACAGCATGGCTATGTACCCACGTGAAGAAGAATAAACAGGAGATATATTCCCAGACAAATCTGATTATTTAGCAGCTGCACAAAGCACGTTTGTTCTCGTTTCGTTTAGCCAAACCGAATGACTCAAGCTTTGCTTTGCTAAAATGGCCACAAAACAACTTAAAAGTAAATTTTCACAGTTAGCACTCGCACCATGACATCCAGCTCAGTTAAAACACACGCACAAAAAAAGCTGCCTTTCACTGTTAACAGAGGAAATCATGTTCAAAATAAAAGCACAAACTACAAAACGTGAGGTTCCCCAAGGTTCGCTATCAGGTCCATGCCACTTTTCGGGAGATGGCCTGTTTAAAGCACTCCGGGTCCGTTTTCCCACCTGGCCTCAGAGCTCTTTCAAGACTTACCAGAACGTTCTGATGGGACTCGCGAATGTTGACCGGGTGTTTGGCTCTGAGCAACTCGTAGGCGGCAATAAGCCTCATATTTTGTTTGACCATGAGGTACTGAATAATGCAAGTGGGGGCGAGGGAAAAACCATCACGACAATGCACCAGCACTCGCTTCCTCTTCTCCGTGGAGGCGTCGATACACTCATTAATGTCATCGAAGCAGCGGTGCTTGAGCGCCAGCCCCTCTTGGACTGTGTCCGGAAGGTCGCTTATGTCCACTTTGAGCCGAGACCAACTATGCTTGACGCCCCTTGAACAAGTGCAAGGAATGACTCTCAAGCAAGTCTCCCCGGGCAGGCTGCTCATGTCGATGATGCTGTCGATATTATTGCGGCACAGTGTACGTCCGCTGTAAGCTGCGTTCAGGTTGCCCACATAAATGTAGTCTGTAACCTTCGAGATGACCGGTTCTGAGTACTGAAAGTGCTCAGGGACGCTCTGCTTGGGTTCTGGAGTCTCCGGGCCCGTTTTGGCACTGCCAGGACCAGCTCTGCGACTGTAGTTGCGAATTTTCTTTGATCCGGAGCGGGAAGGTGGATTGGAGTCGGACTCCGAGCTGCTGTTCCAAGGTGGGGAGAAGAGTGAAAAGCGACTTGAGGACTTGCTCTTGGTGAGGTGCTCCACTGGACTGGAGAGGCCCGAGCTGGAGGCGGTGGTGGAGCCAGAAGCGCAAAAGAGAGACGCTCTTTCCAAGGAACCCGTGCTGCTGGCGGCTCCGGCACTATGGGCCTGCTCCATCTAATGGATAAAGTCTCACATTAAGATGGGCAACTCAAACTGAAGTTACGAGCAGCTGACGTATAAGCACTTCTACTTACTTGAGCTTTGAGGTTGTTCTTCCATTCCTGGGTCTCCAGAGCTTTGAAGCGTCCATTGCTGTCAGAGGACACCGAGAGACACAGGGGCCGATGGGTCCTAGGGGGTAGCTGGGGTGTTAGGGCCATGGCAAGCGGCCGAGAGTCAGGCTGCTCGTTCCTACTCATCAGATCTGGACACGAGCCTTACATACAAGTCAGAGTGTTTGAGGTCAATGAACACATCTGTCTATTTGCCAGACTCACAAAAGCTGCCCAACCAGAACAAAAGCCTGAGAATGTGTTTAATACAAAGTTTATTTAGTTTAATAACCTTCATGTTTGATGTAAAGTGATGCATTCAAATATGAATCTGTTAAATCAGGAGTGACTAATCTAGACACTTCTCAGATCACAAAGCAATTTTTATCAGTGCACAATCATTTTTTTATTGGTTTCCTATTCCCTAAAAAAAGGCCATGAGGTTTAAGATGTTGCCGATGATTGTGGAAATGACTAAATCTCCCAATGAAAAACAAGAGCTCCACTTCAGCTGTGTTCTTAAGTGCTCAGCCGGCTGATAAGAAACTGCCCTTAAGTTTCTCCCTCTAAGGCACCTGTCTGTGAGCGAGTGTGTGCGATTCAATGAGGATGCTCATTAATGGAGCCGAGAGTTTGTTTGATCCAGGAAAACACGACTCGGGCATTAATACACCCACATATCTCACTTCAGACAGCCATCCCATCGTTTTATTGTTCCGCCGATTGACTATGTGCATGTTTGTTAACACGACACAGCGTTAAATCTGCCTGAGGATTCGTTCAGCTGCAACTAAATTTCAAGTATCTGCATATTAGGGAAAATAAACAACCATTGCCGACAATGCTAAAAGACTTTCAGCATCATGCAATATTGTCAATTACATCACAGTTCCATCTGCATTTACAACCATGTACATACAGACTCGTGTATATGATAAAGATTGTAATAACACTTATTTCATTTAATTTACAAAAGGCTATTCTGCCAAATCAGGTTTGAAAACCTGACGTTTAACAGAAACGTGTGTTAAACAGTGATATGCACAGCATACGTGATGATGTCCCGAATAATCACAACTAAATGTACATAAACACATATTGTAGTGCTTACCAGTGGCACATGCTGAACGAGAAATTGGCTGGAGCTGCAAACGATTGCGAATCTTGAGAGAGTTGAGCAGATTTTTTGCAATCATGCCTGAATAAAATAGACCAAAGGATAAAAATAATAATAATTGGGAAGTCTTGTGGTTTATAGTTCACGTCTGCACTATAAACAAACAATCATCCAATCAAATGGGTTCAAAAACAAAACAAAAAAAGGGTTCTCGAAAACACTGGTTCGCAGGTGTGGCTATTAATTAATTTTATTAATTCAATAAAAAGAAATTACAAACATAAAAGTAAATCACAAATTTCAAAACTTAGTGTAAAGTTTGCTTTTGAGGAACATAATACAGAGGCTTCAAATGTAAACACGTGTATATATACTCAAAACTGATATTTTAATCACCAAGTTATCAATTACAAAAATAAAATAAAAATTTAACATTGCATTAATTTACATGACTTTTACAGGTTTCTTCCATTCCCTGTTATTTTTCATGGCCATGAAAACCCTTATAACATACATCTCAGATTCACAGAAGATAAAATAATAATCATAATAAAAATGCATGTTATTTGAAAGAAATAATGATCATCAGTCAAAATCTATAATAAACAAGACAATATCTGTAGATTAAAGTCCCCAGAGATCCATGTGATGCATCAGACTTAAATATTTCATTTATATACTTTCCTTTGCTCAATTAATTTGTAAACAGTACATTATGGCATTTTTGTGTGACATTTATGTTGTACGTTCTTTTTATTTATTATTTTAGTATTATGCATGTTAACCTGATGGGTTTTGTGCTTGTGGAAAGGTTTATGGTTTAAAACAGCACTTCTGATAAACTATAATTCATCACCTTCCCTTCTATTTAACTTTTTGTTAATAATTATGGTGATTATCAATATATTTTAACATGAGCTGATGAACTTATTGCCTAAAACTTGAGTCATATATTTGCTATTGTACAGTTGCTTTTGCGCATTTGAACATACACTTAAACAGATTTAATAACATTAAAGACATTTCAAAGACACAGTCCTTATTTCCAAAAAGGCAGGTTTGAAGCAAATCTCACCATTTTGTTTGGACTGCTCTTTCTTATCCAGCTGATGAGGTGCCATGATGTCTCTGCTCCATTTTTCCAGCGTTTCCATCTTCCACCCCCTGTAAACAAGTCCAATAACATTTCCAAAGCCATTTATTTCTCATGCTGAGTGTTGTTTGCAACGTGAGGCATGCATATGCTGGTCAGATGTGACTGCAGTAAAGGGACAGACAGACACCCCCGCACTCAAGCATTCCAGGACTTCAGTCTGTTACACAAATATATGGCGTGATTTCACGATCTACTGCTGCGAGCGCAAGCATGATTATATAAACGCACAGTGAATGGCTCGGGGGAAAAAAATCATCCCTGCGTTAAATGCGCGTTTATGTCTCATCATGTGTTTGTGCAGCTTCATCCTGATGGACGTGCGGTATTCTCTGCATGCACGCGATTCGAAACACCAGAGAGCAACGAATAGAAGATACGCATACAAGACATTTATAACATTTGTCAACTGAAAACACATTAAACACAAGATCGTTTAAACAAACCCCAGCCATTCATCTTTGCAGCGCTCAGCTGAATGAAGCTCACGTGGACGAAAGACGTCACGGAAGCGACGAGCTGCGCTTCATGGGAAATGTAGTTGATGGGTTTTGACTGACGTGGGAAGTTGACGAGCAACATCTTGAAGATAATTTAGCCTATGTATAAAGGTAAGTATATTTAGTTGCTGATAATGCACCCCTGTAAGTGAAAGATTACCGCGAAACTCACGTTGGGGTAAATGAACTGGACGAAAACAAACACGTTTTAACAAATAAAACTGCAAAGGATACTGTGACTTAGGCCCAATCCCAATTCTACCCCTTACCCCTACACTTACCCCTACCCCTCCGTTTGGCGCGTTCACGTGTA
>JAUCMS010000055.1:14539624-14560335 GCA_032357445.1 Enteromius radiatus
ACTTTATTTCAAGGGGCAAGGGGAAGGGGCGAGGGGTAGGCAAAGGGGTAGAAAATAGAATTGGGATTGGGCCTTACTGTGACTGTGAAGCCTCTCACGTAATATGTTTTCAGTTATAGCCTGATAGTAAACTATATTACATAGTATATGTATCTCTTTTTGCACTTTTGATTGTTTAAATAGTAAATTAGTGTGATCGTGTAAATTCCTACTTGAAATAATAAAGTTAAAGTTAACTGCCATTAGATTTTTGGAAAGTAGACTTCTTATTTTTGCTCTCTTATTAATTATTATTATTATTTATTCTTCTTAAATATTGATTTTTTTTTCACCTTTGATTTGATTAAATTTTAATGCAGTGTTACAAAATATGAAAACATGCTAGATGAAAAAAATAATTACATTTTGACAATAGTTTGCTCTTCTATGATATGAGTTTTGTTTTTTATTTATTTTTTTACTGTTTAAACATACAGATTAATAACAGGCTTCACTGTGACAACATACCTTAACTGTCTGTGCAGTAACAATGAAAAAGCCTTTAAATGTTTAGAAATCTAAAGATATATTTATTTTAGTAAAATGTATTACAGATTACTGAATAATTACCATATGTGTAACTGGACCCAGTCATAAGTAGCATGGCTATATATGTAGCAATAGCCACAAATGCAATATATAGGTCAAAATGTATCATGTTCCATTGATTAATATTATGCATTGCTAAGTATGTCAACTGGACATCTTTAAAGGTGATTTAGTTTTCTTTTTTTTCTTTTTTTTTGCACTCTCGGACTTATTAGATATTGTACAATCCTAACAAACCAGTGGAAAGCTTGTTTTGTGATCCAGGGTTACATATTAACACACCATAATTTACAGTTACAGTACTCCAACATACTTCATAGTATAACCACAGTACCATTTAGCACCAAGATACTTTTTTGCAAAGCACATTGCAAAAATAAAGAAAAAACCCCTCTCGAATAACCCAAACCTCTTACCTTGTTTTGCTGCTGTTGCAGATGCTGAAGTCAGAAGGCTAAAAGCGCTTGTTATCTGTGCTCAGGATAATCACAGACAGCTTCAAGTCTCCAGGAAACCCCTCCGGATCCTGACGTCACACACACTCTCTAGTAACAAAACTACTTTCCATTCACGATTTCACACAGAATAATTGCATAAAACAGAAATGAACCAGCAGCCTTATTGTAATCTGAGAGTCAGATGTCAACAAAGCCAATCCAAAAAGTTTTTTAATCAACAAACGTTATAATAACGGGACCGCTTGGTAACAGACCCTCATAAACACTGGATTAAACGCGGCCCAAAACCAGTGGGTGGTATAAGGCTTCATTTACATAACAAAGGCTCTGTCTGTGCTCCTCCGCCATTCAACTGCATACAAGATCTGAATTACTCATGACCTGGTTCTCTCATCTGCTCTGTTTTTCCCACCTGCTTCAGAGGTGTGGTCTCCTGACCACAAAGAACAAGATTTCAATTAGAGATGCGAGACTTGCAAATGAGAAGATGTTTTATAAAGGTACTTAAGACTAAATCATTCATAACTGGATTACCTTTTATGGCAGTAGCTGTACATAAACACACACATAAACAATTCTGAGCTATTAATTTATTGAATTTCAAGATACTTTTACACTGAAGACTAGATTAATGATACTTTGCATAATGCATTTTAACAAATATATTTAAATATAAAGCATCTGTATTAAATTGTAATACTATTTTACAATATTACTGTATTTTTGATCGAATGGATGTCTCCTGCACTGCATGGAAAGTTATGTTCCTTTGATCGGAGATGAAAGCGACACATCTCTAGTAGTAGAGGAGACTCTAAAGGTCATGTCGACAGTGTTTACTTTCTCTGCTGATCATAAACCTGCTGTGTGCTTGCTTTTGTGAAATGGATAATGGAAACCGCAGCCAAATCAACTGTAAGTGCTCTATATTGTTCTGTTCTATGGAGCCATTTCTGCTTGGAGTGGCTCAGGCTGTGCAAGAAAACACATGCATAAAAGAATTGTTCATAAGCGACGGTAAGTCTTATGCGCTCATTTGAATATGAATACAATGCAAAGAGTTGTTAAAAAAGCTGTTTTCTATTTGAATGGACTTTAAAATGTCATTTATTCCTGTGATGCAAAGCTGAATTGTCACTTAATGCATCCTTGCTAAAAAAAAAAATTTAATAAAGCAAAAGTTATATTATATGTTTATAATACATTATACAGACATGCATTCATTTTTTGAACTTGGCTAACAATTCAGCGACTGCAAAAAAAAACAGTAGTTATCACAAACCAATTGAACCATTCTGGGGTCATGGTAGCTAGTATTAAATACGCTCGCATTTTCTTTAGAAAGTGCAAAAAAAAAACAAAAAAAAACGTTTTTTTCTGTAATAGCAATTTTGTAATGCTTTGGTTTCATTGATTTCATACAAAAAGAACATATGAATCAAAGGACATGTTAAAGAATAATGAATTCTTTATTATACATTTCTGAATGTACCTGAGTGTTTAAAACATGACTGAGCAAAAGCAACTAATGAGTTCTCCGGCCTTTAGCATTCTGTAAACCTGCTCAATAGAAGAAAGCTCATTAAAATGATGTAATTGGCCCACATGTGTGCTGACAGCCTGATATCCACACCCTTATCTAGTGCTTACTGTAGTCACAAGAGAAATCAACGTGTGTGTGTGTGTGTGTGTGTGTGTGTGAACTCGCCAAAGTCTCGCGCCTGCATTTGTAAAACCTCAGCACAGCAACGTATCCTCATTTCCTCCCTGGCTTCAAAACACAAGAAGGTTTTGCTGGTTTAAAAAAAAGTGTTTAGAAATTATATCGTCAAATTCTGTTAAGTGTCTGTAATTAGAGGGTCATCAGAATAGTGACTAACCAACACAATACAAAAGATTAGAGTGCTGCGACTGCATTAAATGAATGTTACAGATAAATCTATGCTAAATACGACAAATAAAACTAAATGTATCATTATATTTGATTTGAAAACATGGCAAACAGCTGTGTTTAACTTTAAGAATAATAAGAATAAATGCATTGAACTTGCTAACAGCTACAAATGACGGAGAAGACAACACATGTTTCAATAAAACAAAATTGGAAATTGATGTCAAATATTAACTGCATCCAAAAGAAAAGTTTTTGTTTGCATAATATATGTGTGTGTGCTGTGATGTAAATATAAACGCACACAAATGCAAATGTTATATTTCTGTATTGAATATATATTTACATATAAAATATACACATGTATAAAAGTAAATATTTTCCAATTATGTATGTGTGTGTATTTACATATACATAATAAATATACACAGGACATGTGTTATGTAAACTAAAACATCTATTTTGGATGCGATTAATCATTAGACAGCACTATTATAGATGAATGTAAAAGAAAGCCCATGGTCTGTAGTCTGTCCATTGCACAGTATAACTTTTACAAAGAAACAGGTTTTTCAGAAGGTTTTGTTTGTGAATGGGATCTTTAGCGTGTGTTTCAAGGCCAGCGTTGTGTCCACCTGCTCGGAGGAGAGTAACGTGTGCCATTGAGCCACAGGCTTGCGTGGGTTGGACAGCATATCCGCCCAGTGACGCAGCTGGTTTCCTGTAGCATCACAGCCCAGATAGATCTTGCCGATCGCATCATTTCTGCTCATTTTGTCATGATCCCACACAGAGATGACCAGCTGCACTTTCTATAACAAGTGAAGCAAACCGTTATTATACACATAAGTTACTCGACGTGGTTGAAAGCACAGTGTAAAAAATTATATTACACTTAATGCTGTCAAACAGGTAATCGCATCTAAAATGAACGTTTTCATTAACATAAAGTGTGCACTGTGTATATATAAATTATTAATCGCATCCAAAATAAGTTTTTCTTTACATAATATATGCGTTTATGCTGTGTTTATATTAAAACACACATGTGCCGTATATATTTTGAAAGTATTTACATGTGAATGCATTTATATATTTATTTTCTTATATTTGATATTATATCTAAATAGATTTAATATGTAAACATAACACATTTTCATTAAATATATACATGCATGTGTTTGTATTTATATATACTTAATAAACATACACAGTACATACAAATATATTATGTAAAGAAAAACTTTTATTTTGGATGCGATTAATCGCGATTCATCATTTGACAGCACTAATATAAATACATGATGCATGTATATATTTAAAATAAATGTTATGTTAAATTAAATATATTTATATAAAACATATATATATAAATGTATATACATTTAAATATTTTCTAAATATATGCTGAATGTGTGTATTTATATATATATATATATATATATATTTTTTTTTTTTTTTTTTTATGTGTGTGTGTGTGTGTGTGTGAATCAACACAGTACACACTCATTAAAAAACTATATTTTGGTTTTGTTTGACAGCACTAATTAAAATGCTTTTTTTTTTTGGGTTTCTTACAGACACAAGGCAAACCAACGAGAATCAAACAATCTTAAAGAGAAAAGCTCATATACTTATTTTCATCTCAATGGGTGAAGAAGGGCTCAGTTTCTAGGCTTTATTCACCTGAATCTGTTCAAAGGACACTTCGAAAGTGAAAGATTCATTGAAGTATGGATTCAGTGTTTGCTTCTTCACTGATGTTTTCTTCTTCTTCCACTTTTTCTTATCCAGAATCAATTGAACCTTCACGTAAGGGTCTACAGAACAAAAACAGAATGATTAACCCGTTTCTAAGCTAAATATACGCTCTGTAGCTGAAGTAATGTCTGAACATTAGGAATAACAGAAGGCTTCATAACGCTATAATGTTCAGTAGGTGGTGCTAAAAGCAGTTTTATCTAAAACGAATATCAGATGGCGTGTTTTTCTGCTTTAGCTTGCTTTTACAAGACTCTTATCGTGACTTGTGTTTCACAGGACTCGTACCTGAGCTTCTTATCGCAGTGCATCAGAAAAGCGATTGATGAAGGTGATATACTATTGTTTATTACTTTTTCCCCCTGCAAGGCCATTTTTAGTGATTGCGAAGTTTTGTTGCTGTCAGTAGTGACTGAAGACTAGACTTTCGAGGATGTGGGAAATTTAAGTACGTCACCTGAAGAGCCGCCCTGGTCCATCCTCTTCAGGTTCTTGGCTTCCAGTATGATCACAGTGAGTTTACTACTAGCTGGGACATAACGAAGAGAAAAGCAGATCTCTCCCAGATGTTCTTGCTGCAATATAGGCACAACATGTAAGATGCGATTAAACTAGCGGTTGCATTATGCATAGGGAACTCTTCTATGCCTGTTGTGTCTTGTTGAGTCTATATTGATTTTCATTCGTGACTTGCATGGAGTCATAATGTAAATTACGTCAAGAGCTGAGTGCTAATGAATTTGTCACATTGACTGTAGGGCACATAAGATTGCTCCAGGGGGACTCATTGTATTGCTCTCTAATAATGGAAGCAAAATAATTTAGTTGAACCATCATCCATACTGCAGCAGCATATCGAGTACAGAACTACTGCTTGGGACCTCAAATTTCTGATTTGGAGAGAATGACATTTGCACTGCATATAAATGTAATTTACGGAAGCGAACTACATGAAAAATATACATTGAGAAGGTATTTGGCTGAACTGAACCTCATGTTTGGAAGCTTGGCTCAGATCTCTCCACTCCTCGATCACATGATTCCAGTCCACAGTGGACAGATCGAGTCTGATCTCACCGATGATGTCGTGCTTTGAGAATCTGTTGAAGTCATAGACTTGCATCACCAGTATTGACTCAGTCAGCTCCCTCTGAGGGATCTACAAGCGATGGAAACAGCACATCAGTGTTTAGTTACCGTAAATAGGCTGTAAGTTTAACAGCTCCACTTTAAGAACGCATCAGGTCATTGTTTGAGCTGATAACATATGATAATGAATGATGTTATATTCTGCGTGGTTTACCTGATATTTGAAATTTTCGTTGAACACTGGGTTAAGGGTTTTCCTGAAGACTTTCGTCTCAAATGTTTTGGACTTGTTGGGAAGAATGTAGACTTTCACATAAGGGTCAGATGTTCCGCCCGAGTC
Organism: Enteromius radiatus; assembly: GCA_032357445.1. Classification (NCBI taxonomy): domain Eukaryota; kingdom Metazoa; phylum Chordata; class Actinopteri; order Cypriniformes; family Cyprinidae; genus Enteromius; species Enteromius radiatus. Next base: position 14,545,752 of record JAUCMS010000055.1, read on the forward strand.
CATCGCTTTCAAGGCGGCAGCTTCTTTTATCCCTACAGTCAGCTGATGAGAAAATAAGATATGCTCTATACTCTATTAGTTTAGTATGCATTAATAGACCTGTGCTGAAAAAATTAAAATCAGCAAAAATTATATACACTGTAACAAATAACGGTAAAACCGTAAACTGACATTCCACAGAATTCCCTGCATTGCGTTTCAAATGTTGTTTGAATTTGATGTTTTATAAATAACTATGTTCCGTCTTCAGTTATGTTTATTGGGGTTAATCATGGTAAATTAATGTTTATTGCATATTTCCGTTAATTGAGTGTTTAGTGTTTGTTTGAATGACTCTGAGCACCTTCTACAGTATATATGTTCACATTTAAAAGCTGCTTGTGATTGGCTTTGGTTCATCATGTGACTTTCTCATCACCTCCTGCATTTGGTGCTTATCAGTGTATTTCAAAACAGATACAAAACAGATTTCAGTATTTGAATAGGTTGGTATATTAACATTATATGAGTTAATGAAATTACAGTATTTTTTTTTTTACCATAAATTACTGTTTTTTTTTTTTTTACAGTGTAATTACCTCTGATCTGGATGCATTGAACTCCAGTGAGTACTGCAGTTTTCCTCTCTGCTGGTCAGCCGAGTTGTACTCCACATCCTCTGTCTCAGGCTGGACCTGTCAGTACATCGCACATACATTTTTTCAGAAACATAGAGGAATTATATTATAGTTCACCCAAAAATAAAAATTTGAAAATGAAAATTTACTCACTCTCAGGTCATTCAAGATGTAGCTTTATTTTTTTAATCAGGACAGAATTGGAGAAGTGTATCATTACATCACTTGCTCAGCAATGTATCCTCTGGAGTGAATGGGTGCCGTCAGATTCAGAGTCCTAACAGCTGATAAAAACATCACAATAATCCACAAATAATTGTAAATCAATTAACATCTTGTTTCTAATAAACACCCAGATTTTCACTTCACAAGATGTTAACTGAGTTGTGAGGATTACTTGTGGGTTATTGTGTTGTTTCTGTTTAGACTATCACTGACGGCACCCATTTACTGCACATACTTAATTGGTGAGCAAGTGATGCCTCTCCAAATATGTTGTGGTAACATCTATATCGTGAGTGAGTAAATGTTCAGCACATGTTTATTTTGCGCTGAACTATTCCTTTAAGGATCATGTCAACAATAGCAAGCAGTGAGGTGAGTTTGGGGTGTTTTTTTGACCAATAGCAGATGATGGGAGTGCATAAGGAAACAATTATACTTTTAATCCCGCCACACTAGCGCAGACATTACACATTAAAATCTCTTAGAGGAAATAAACACAGGCCCGAATAAGTTTATTACTGATATATTGCAAGACTACAGAGTATTAAAAGTAATGTTAATAGCATGGAAGTATTTGACGAGAGATGTTTAAGTTAGTTACTTTGGTTTCTTGGAAAACTAATCTTATCGCAAACTAGAAGAACAATTTAACCAGCATTGACAAAAATGGAGGACCCATCTCTCACCAGTGCTGCTGTTGTAGTTCCTGAGATCCCTTTCATGTTGATCGTCTGGTCCAGCTTCTTCTTCCTCTTCTTTTTCCCTTGGCAGCAGCATTTTACGCAGCAGCATATCACGCATATAAGAATGAGCAGGATGATGGCAGCAAATATGGCATAGATGGCCCATCTTGGCACTGTTGTGGCAAAAACGACAATATTCCATCACACCCCGCACAGCAACAAAGCAGCGGTCCAGTATAGCACCATGACACACATCTGAAGGATGAGGACGAGACCATGGCCAGGAGACTTGAGGCAAGTTAAACTTGTAACAAGTGAAAATTGAGTAGCAAGAAATGTGCCCAAGTGGCAGAATTAGATCAGGGCCCATGGAGCAGGTGCTGAAACGAGGATTCATATGATGTACTCACAAGGAATCCTGTCCAGTAAAGAGGGCAGGAAGCCAGGAGCAGCTGTTGTGGTGTTGGTGTGAAGGGTTTTAGTTGGTTTTAATGTCGGACTTGGTGTCATGGTGGAATGGATGGGCTGCTGGAAATATACATGATATGAGAGATAGTTAGTGGCTGGTAAGTTATGGTTGAGTTAGTAACCTTGTTTTGTGACGCCCCCTACTGGTTAGAATGAATGAAGGGAACAGTTTTCTCCAAATTAAAGGAATATTTAAAAGATAGATAGTAAATACATTTGCAAGTTATTCAGCGAGGTTTCAACTTATAGTAGCGCATTTAAATTTTCTGTTGCATGACAAAAGTAGCATGTCGTCGCCACCAAAGTTAAACACGCTGGTGTTGACACCCACCTGCGGTCCATTAAACTGGGTGTGCTTGAAGCGCACAGATAACATTCTTTTTCAGTGAAATATTGTAATAAAAATGCAATGGTGCTGCCTTGAGAACACAATGAAACCATTCGCTGTCATATTTCAACATTTTCATAAACAAGACTGTTGCAATCCAGCAGTAAAGTACTAAAATAGTCTCAAAAGAGTCTCAGTATCGATTGAAAAAATAAAGAGTGTAAATAGTGCAGAACAATAACAAAATACACGATCATGTCTGAAAATGATATAAACAAAGGTAATGGCATTGAACTGTTATTAAAAGCACAAAATAGCTGAGCATAAACACATGTAAAAACACTTACTGTTGTAGAATTAGTTCAGTTTGGATATTGGCTTCTCAGTTGTAGTTTAAAACATAATATTCTGAGCACTATGAACACATTCCTAAAGCGTTGACCGTTTGCAGGACTACAGAGAGGGGAAGGAAGTCACTGCCCATTGCTGAAACTGCATCAGCTCAGGAAAGAGCCATTATGTGCCATTTTACTGATCAAACTGATGAGGCTTTTAATTAAACGAGAGTTGAAATGTTCAACATTCAGCTTGGATTTTATTATATTTTTGAACTTTTTTATGACGGTGATATGAACAAAATATAAACAAGAGAGAGAGAGGGAGTGGAGAAAGATGAAGAGACGGTATACGAAGTGCAGGTTTATATTGTGTTATATTTTATCTTATCGTCCATACATCCATTTTTCAAACCACTTATCCTTGTTGATTGTAGGGATAAATAGCACAGCGAAAAAACTAAATACACTGTTACGTCTAAAAAAAAAGGAATAATTTTCAGGAACAATGGAACTATAATTGAATTGAATTTCAACAAATAAGTGAAATTTAATATAAAACGGGAGCATATAGTGATACTCGTGTAGAATTAGTTCACTTTTGACAGTTGACAGCATTTCCAGAAATGCTTTAGGGTTACACAGATGCTGCATTATAGGCCACAGACAGGGAAACGCACTTGATGGATGTCAGTGTGTCACAGAAGTCACACACACACATGTTGGTGTTTGTGCTTTGGGGACTCTCCACAGGCGTAATGGTTTTTATACTGTACAAACTCTATGTGCTGTTGCCCTACACCTAACTTACAGGACACTTTGAGCATTTTTAGATTTTCAAAAACACACCTCATAAACCACCTTTAAATTGTAATTAAACATATTTGTCCCCATAAACCAAATACCAACACACACACACGTATATGAGGACGTTCCATAGGCATTACGTTTTTTATACTGTACCCTTACCTCACCTCTGCCCCTAAACCTACCCCTCACACAAAACCAATTTAGATTTTCAATCAGTCAATCAATCAATAGCTGTATGATTTATAAGCTTGTTTCCTAAATAATGTCCCTACAAGGTGAAAATTTGCTGGTGCATGTAGTTGTGGGGACATTTGGTCTCCATAATGTAGGGAAACACACACACACACACACTGACAGATAATTCATTGTCTCCTATGCACCATATTATTTAGTGGAAATACACAGCAGAACATGTGAGCGCATACAGAAAAGACTCCAGACTTTGTTAGAAAGTTTCTCACACAGCAGTCAAACCCATATATTACATGTCCCCTTTTCTGGCAGCCCATTATCAAGCTCCCATGAACATATATTTTGCTAAATGTCATCCAGTATAACAAATACTCCCAACATGTACTTTTTATTTACAGAGTTGGGCCTGAACACTGCCTTGTATTCAAGATTTAACGAGAGCTTGTTGGATCCAGCTGAATCCTGTCTAGAATCGACATCTAAATACACAATAACTGAACTTGCCTTTTTCACGCTCCGCTCCCTGCTCCAGTTGTTGTCTTGTTCAGTTCAGCGCAATTAAACAGTTAAGTCATTGTCTTGTGCTGGAATTCAAAAGTAGCTGGAAACAAAGACCTGGCCACTTAGACAGCTCTCCTCGTAGTGTTCCTTCAGTACAGAAAGAAATGTTGGGTATCTGCCACACCTCAATAATACACAAAACTGCCTGTGCATATGCTCTTAAAGGACTAGGTTAACATGTGAAGTTCAACTGGAGGAAGAAACACAAAGAGGCTGATATAAGACATTCAAATACACTCTTAAGGAAGAGCTAAATATCAGAGTTGATCAAGCGTTGATAGAAGTCAATGCATGAACAGCATCCTGAAATATGTTCTGCTGTGATGAGCAGTGAAAACATACAAACATGACTGGAAATTACAACAGAAACCAGTCTTGCCACACTACTGTTTAAATATTAATGGTAACCTGATACTGTGGAAAGTCATCTTGAAGAAAATGTATTTATTTATCATTATCATTATCTTATCTTTTTAAATCCATGTTCAGTAATGTATGACATTTTATATATATTCCAACTATATCTACAGGTTATGGCAGTCACAATAAAGAATCGCTCAAACCAAAGTGCTCACAAATGGCCACTTTAAAGGGCCATTCGGAATGAAAGATTTACAACGGACAGTTGAATTTTTTTTTTAAATTTAAACAATAAATATAATTTTGTAGCTTTTTAATGTGTTGTGGCATGTCAGCCAAACATCTTTTCATGTTTACTTAAAAGTGTGAAATAAACATCAAGGAACATCAGAATGTATTTAACTTCAACCGTAGAAAGATATCACAAAACAACGAAGTTGCTACTGTCAGTGTGAAAACTTTATCCGAAGATGTTTTTGATCAATTTTGGACACGGAAGGACCACCTCTCGTCGAGAAGCATTCAAGTAGGTCTTGGAGGGAATTTATATGGAAGCCGCGACTGAATAAAAAATAAAAAAGGTTATTGCAACTTTTTATATCACAATTATGTCTTCCCAAAACTGTGAGATATAAACTCGCAATTCTGACTTTATAACTCAAAATTCTGACTTTATATCTCGTAATTGTGACTTTATATCTCCCAATTGTGACTTTATATCTCGTAATTCTGACTTTATATCTCCCAATTGTGACTTTATATCTCCCAATTGTGATATTTCGCAATTCTGACTTTATAACTCAAAATTCTGACTTTATATCTCGTAATTGTGACTTTATATCTCCCAATTGTGACTTTATATCTCCCAATTGTGATATTTCGCAATTCTGACTTTATATCTCACAATTGTGACTTTATATCTCCCAATTGTGATATTTCGCAATTCTGACTTTATATCTTGCAATTGTGACTTTACATCTCGTAATTGTGACTTTATATCTCCCAATTGTGATATTTCGCAATTCTGACTTTATATCTTGCAATTGTGACTTTACGACTTGCATTTGCGAGTTTGTATCACGCAATTCTGAGAAAAAAAAGTCAGAATTGTGAGATAAAAAGTCGATATGATTATTTTTTTAAGGGGCGGAAATGGGCTTCCAAAAGTATGCCATAAATAAATGTGAATGGTAACATGATTCATTTGGAAGCAAGGGTTTACAGATCACACTGCAAACGGTACACACTATAACTAGAAGACTACATAGCTGAATCCTGTGTTGGTAATATACAAAATAAATATTAATCCACAAAATAAACTATATTACCAGAGAAGCAAGAAACCATACTGACATAATACTTGTAGTACAATATAAATGACGTTGAAATTATCAATGAAATGAGCACAATTACTGACTGGTTCTTTAAATGACAGAGTGTAGTTAATAATTATTATTTTGAAAAAGCATAAACTAGTCCAGGCCAGCAATCACACATCTGACTCTGTTGTTGTGCCGCTCCAGAGCGCGGGGTGGCGGCGGATAACAGTGGAAGTGAATGTTGACCGCTGCACTGTTTTATACTGCGTACAGCAGCGAGAAGCAGGCGGGAAGTGTATAGGTACTCGTATTGAACTTTTTTAGTACATTATATGTCTTTTAGGAGTGTCCATATCATGTAAAAATACGCGCAGGTTTGTTGTGTGTTGGTTGAGGTAACCGCTTGCCGCGCTTTCTACACTTCCGCGTTTGTTTATGCAGGTAAAGAGGGATATTTTGAAGAGAATGGAAGATGAAAAGGTAAAGTTCTTGTAGTGAACAACTCCAGTAACTAACAAAACTCAATAAAGTGCTCGATTCACGCCCGTAATGAATGCGTCTTATTTGTTTATGCAGAATTGCACAGGTCCTCTTATGATTGCGTTGCAATATAATGACCTGTTTGACTTGGACTTCGTTTCAGCGTCCACAGACACAGATGCGCTACCCAAAGGCAGAGCATTCACTTTTATTAAGGTAGGACAGGCTAAGTTATGCATGGCCATGGTTTTATGGTGGATTATTATGACCTTAAAATGCTTGCTGTTAATGTAGGCTGTGCAAACAGTGAATAAGAGACTTGTGGAACAGAACAAGACAGAATGTTTGCTTTTTGAAGTGATCCTCATTGCAAAGGAGTGTTCTGAGGAAGTCAAAATGAAGGTAGTTGAGAGTGTAAAGCATTATGGTAAGTTCATATTTGTAATGCCATTTCAATACAGCAATTGCATAGATATAGAATATGGTCAAAATGTGTGTGTGTGTGTGTGTGTGTATATATATATATATATATATATATAATTACAAAAATAAATAAATAAAACATTTATTACTTATTTTTTATTTATTTATTTTTTTCAGTAAATGTCATACGAAATTTGACATTAGCTATAAAATGTGAAAGGTTTTGATAGACTGGAATAAACATTTTATGGCAGGTGATACATTTAATGTTCTTAAAAAGCCTTTTTTAAATATATATAGCATTTGCTTATTTTGCATTGATTTATTCCGTCACTAGGTCTAGAAATTGGCAAATTTTTCTTTTGCAAAAAGGAAGAACTCATAAATACTCTCCAGTCAAACAAAGTTAAGCTGTTCCTCTCTACAGAAAGGGATGATGTCCATGAAGCTCTGCATACAGGTACGTCGCTTCATGAACATTTAATGGCTCATTTTAAAAAATTTTTTAATGCATGAATTAAAAATATAGCCTATATATTTGCATTAATACCCATTATGTTTGCATATTGTGTTGAGTTTAGGACTTCCAGCTGCTTTGCTGTATGATCAGGCTGATGATCACGTCCTCGATCAGCTCAAGGTCATTTTCTCAGGTGATGTCATCGGTTTCTCTGAGGATTCACTTAATAGTCTTTCAGATTTTGGATTTAGTGAAACCCAGATAAAGACCTTCAAAGCAGCAAAGGTAATATTTGTTCTTATTTGTCAATTTTTTTTCCTCTGTACTGTTTTTAAGCTTTAAGTGATATTAACCTAGTCTTATGGTTGCCAGATCTGCATGAAGGATTTTGCCGTTCTGATTGGTCAGATGAGAAGGAGGTTTGGGCAAGAGAACAGCCCTCTCTGTACCGGTGTCTTAACCTCGTGGGGCTCCAGAAATGTCTGTGCATCTGCCCTGAAAACTCTTCGGGAATGGGGTCTGGATGTGGACGAGGCATTTTGCCTGGCTGGAGCTCCTTGTAGCCCCATGCTAGCTGTAGTTAAACCCCACATACTGTGGGACGGTGGCCTTAACAACACGAAGGACTTGTCTGCCCAGAGTTAGTAGCACTAATCAGGTGCCGATTCTGTTCTCTTGCTGTTACACTTGACTTTGCATATTTTATTCAAAAAGGTAATGTTGTAAAATAAGAAGCATCCATATGGGGTGATTAGGGTTTAATAATAATTCACAGTACTGTATATAGACTTTTGTTTTTAGGGGTTTGTATAAAGCTTTTCTACTTCTACAAAAATGATTTAGAAAAAAATAATACAAAACATGGTTAAATAACCCCAAAATCTACTGAAATTAAAAGCATCCATATTTAAAAGACACCATATGAGCAAAGAATAAGAATAAAACGTGATGATATATTTTATAGTATCTTAATTCACAGAGTCGGCATGCTTGCACCATGGTTACAGTGGATCCTAACATGGCTTGGGTTGAATTTCAGAAAGGCACTACTTTAAGCTAAACAGCTGTGATTTTATATAATGAAACAAATCATACATAATATTAAAGATATAGCTCACCCAAAATGAGTCATAATGAATGTTTTCGTTTTGCGTGAACTATTCCTTTAAGAGTAAAAGTACATTTTCAAGCAGTATCAGTTACATTTTATGCACATTTCAACAATAATGACATCAGCTAAATTAAAGCAAGGAGTACAATATTTTGCGATCATGCAGTCACATATTGCAAGTAAAATAAATGATTGTCTTTGGCTCAACAGTGAAACACTTGTACAAGTTGATAAATCAACCATAGTATGAAATGTAAAAACAAAAACTAAACATCACAGGTCAGCTTGATCTCTGCTAACAGTAAACGCAAATGTGAAAGTTGCACATTCATACAAATGTTTTCAGAGGCTAAAATAAGAATACAAAAATATATTTATGCTTCCAAAGCAAGTCATCCTTCATCTACTAGTTTTTTTTTTATGTGACAAGGTTATGGTTATCACTTTCTAACATTGCTTAGACACTATAGTGATACAATACATGTGAAAATCTGCATATTTGCAAAAGTTTTTCAGCTCTTTGTGATCAAGATCAAGTATTATGATGGTGAACTGAAAACTGCTTAAAGAGCTGTTCATGATACCACTGAAGGTCTTCATGCTGAGCCAATCGGCTGTCGGTTTTTCTTGAAGTAGCATCAAATAAAATGTATTCCGTCTCAAACATATGGAGAAAAAAAAATTAATTGAAATACTTCTACCAAGTAGTCCTTAAACATAGATGCCCTCAGGATTTAAACCTGAGGAGATTGGACTATGGAGTCCACGGATGCTGCCAACCACTGGATGAGATAAACTTGGTCGTTTTAACGAGCCAGTTAATGCAGCAAAGTCTAGAAAAGAAAAGAAAGAAAACAATTTAATTTAACAACTTTATAGAATATCTCATTGTACACAAAGAGGTTGTAAAGCTCATTTTAACTATATATGCTAAAATAGATTAATTAGTGTATCTTTGACCAAATATTTCCATAAATCTTTGCTTAATACCAATAATAGTTGCTTGTTTGGAATATCATACCGCCATACTACTATTCCTGTGGTATACAGTATGGATACGATGCATGTAATGACAATTTTCTGAATGCAAATACAACAGCATACTGTTCTATCCACAATGCAATGCAGTTTGCTTACTTTAAGTGTGACAAATGAGCTCATTATTTGATCAGAATTGGCTAAACCTTTGGATATTGCAAACTGTTTGGCCAATAACGCATTCAATACCAACTCTAACCATAAGGTGGCACTTTAGATTGGTAATATAAACAATACTAGAAAAAGCACTTTGAAGTCAGTGACATCTACAAACAGAAGGCTTGCAATTGCAATGTTATTTTTCATCCAGGCTTGACGTCAATAAAGTCAGAAAGAAATAACAGATTTTTGTACTCGACAGAGTAAATGATAGAGGCCAGACCGCTTAGTCAATCATTGCAACTATAAATTGTCATGCCACTGATGAAGCAGAGGCACGTAAATACTCTACAGTGCTTCTGAATCACCCTCAGTCTTACACGTCTTACAGGGAAAGACTTAACTCTGTCCTACATGGGCTAGATGTGAAAGTGAAAAGTTATTTGGCACTGCACTTAATTAAAACCAGATGTGGTCTGGCCATTAATGATACTTGTAAAAATGGCATTATGGTTAAGGTCCTAACAGAATCCACACTGTGTGAAGCATATCCCTGGGGCTTTAGATGTAATGCCAGAAAAAACAATACCTTTATCATCGGTTGTGTTGCTAGAGTCATCATCGCCAGGCTCCACGGGCAGCACCGTGACTTTGGTGCCCGTTTGTTGTATGAACTGCTGTAGGTTTACCTGCCTCAACTCTTTGGTGAGCTGCTCCAGTTCATGCTGACTCTCCTGGAGGAAAGAGGGTGGAGAAGGTGCTAATGAAATGTTTGTGTAGTATCGCAACTGGCCTTCAGCCTGCAGCAGTGCAGTAACAACTAGCTATAAACGCTAACAACATTCCAATGTGCTTCCACAAGATTAGCTCATGATTGTAAACAGATGTGTCATTTTTACATTGATGACAGTCTCAACAAGTGAGAGATGTTTTAAACAGAACTCTTCTGAAAAGAGTAGCTAGGTGTTAGTGAAGGCTGGTGTGGAACTCAGTTGGTTGAAGTACACTTAACTAGACACGTTGTTCACCATTTGCCATTTGTTGATGCTAGTCAACCTGCATCAACATTTACTTAAGAAGTCTTGTGGAGGAAACCGAGTCAAGGTTTGGCTGTTTAGCCTAGTAGAGTTAGTCGCTGCTGGTAGATTCAGAGATTTTTGGATGGCTCTTTAATGCGTGAAATGGAAATGCTCCCTGCTGCCTTTGAAATCACAGCTAAGGCTAGTCGCTAATGAAGGACTAACGTTTGCACATTCTTGTGGTGCTATCAGCTAATCACCATTGTCAACGACACGATTTTTTACAAATCTGAGCAGATTTAAAACAATAGGCATACTTCACTTGCCAGCTCTGTAAATGATTACAGAAGAAAAAACACACACACACACACAAAAAAAAAAACAACTTTAAAACTAAAAAAAAATCCAATGGTCTGAAGCTATTGATCGCTGCGATTTTCTGAGAAATTGGTCAAATCCGACTGGCCAAAATCTGAAAAATGGCTATGACATTTCTCAACTTTATACAACGTAGTGTCAACTCATCCAGATTGCAGATTAGAGCAATGTTTTTGTAGTTTACTTCTATTTTAGCCTTTACTTCTAAGTGTCATGCACCACCCAAAAATCTTTGTAATAATAATCTCTGACATAAAACCATAAAATCTTCAATTTCCGAATTTCACATGGATTACTTTTTTGTTCATGGATTAGTTTTCGTTTGTGAAACTTCACGTACCTGCAGTCTCTTGGATGACTCGGTCAGCGAGCGCTCCACTGCTCTTGAGCTGTTTTCAAGCTGGGCCGTGTGTTGAGCTTGAGCCTTGAGTTCTGCTTTCACTCTCTGAAGTCTAGCCTTCACTTCCCCCTCACTGGCCTGCTGGCTCTCTCTGATCTCCTTATGTTGCTTTTGAGCCTCTATGCCTGCCTCCACACCCTGCAGAGACATCAGCCGCTGTTCCAGATCCGCCTCACAGCCGCGCAGCCGACTGCTCAACTCCTGGAGGCGCTCCTGCAGCTGCCTCTCGCTCTCCCGCTCAATCTGGAGCTCGGTTGCCCAGAATTCCTCTTCCTCGATCTCCACCTTGTTCCTTCGCGCCTGCTTTTCCAACTTTAAAACTTCCTCTGTCATCTTCACAAACAGTTCGTCATCCTCTAGTCCAACTCTTTTCTCAGTCAGCATTCGAAGCTCTGCCTCATAGGCCCCTATTCTGCTATCTAGAACCGAAAGAGTCTCCCTCTGTAGTCTCACCAGTTGGGTGAGATCCTCCACACGGTGGCCTGATAACCGAGGGGACATTGACGGTGAATTATGAGCACTTCTCACTAAAACCTCTCGTTGTTTGGCACCATTGTCACTGAGCCTGCCTCCACTAAGAATGTCCCTCAGACTGCGGGGCACACCAGTGAAGGTCAGAGATTTGCGCCGTGGCTCACGCCGACGGAGGGAACGGTCACCCGGAGCTCGGAGCTTGGCCATCAATGGAAGACTCTGCCGATGCAAGCCACGCTCTGGGCCCCGAGGATTCAGGCCTTCAGTTGAGGGGTACTCATTGAGAGACGGACCTGTGCGGTGTAGGATAAATTGCACATCACCGGCATACTGCCCCCAAGTGTTCAGAGAGGCCACCGGACTCTCGTGAGGAACGAGATGTCGCTCTGTGTCCCTCCATTTTTCGATCAGTGTATACCGTCCTGTGCGACCTGTAAAACAAACAAACAAAGATTACAGTGTTGAAGAAGACTCCTAATGAGCCATAGATATTAAAGGTATAGTTCACAAAGAACACAAAAATGACTTCAACAACTTCTTCTGTCTTTGACGTGCTGCTAATGCAGGAATTGGTGTTCTGAAGTAGAACCTGGATGAGCTGTGCCTTGTTTCCAAGCAGAAGATGCACATTGTACCAGCCTTACTTATTCAAACCAGAATGTACGGACTGTGAATGAAGAGAGGTGGATCTTCTACATCAGAACACAGGCTCTTGAATCAGCAGCAACACACACTTACGCTGTGATAAAATTACGGTTAAACCACATGGACTTTTTTAACTTTGAATGGGGTGGTTGAATTTGTGTCTATGTGGGGTCAGAAAGCGCTCTAATTTCATCTTATGCTCAAAGTAGGGCTGGGTGATATGTTTCGCGATATATTCATGCGCATGTGAAGCCGGTTCTTTGATTAGCGGTAAATCTCCATCAGCTGTTTTCAAAAGAAGCAAATGAATTGCCTGCGATACTGAACGGAAAATTGCATAGCTTGCATGAACAAAGATCTTGCGTGTTTGAAACGACATAAGGGTGCATAATTAATAACAGAATTTAAATTGTTTAGGTGAATTAACCCTTTAAATGTACTCTTAATAATTTGTTGTTGACTAATATGTTGCATTTGACCTTATGCTTGGCATCGTTTCAGAATTTGTAAATGAAAACAGTATGATTTAAAATCTTATATTTGTGTACATAATTATAAACAAACTTTGCCAAAGTAGTATTACTTTATTTCTGTTGAACCTTTTTAAAGGAAAAACACAGTAATTCTTGTCTAAATCTGTCATGTTATGACACATATCATTGTCATGTGAATACACAAATATATTAGGGATGTTTTTCCCAAGCCTATCCCACCCTCTTCCACCCATCATTTCCTGTTCTTCTCCACTTCCATATAATTTGCTTAAGGGCAAAATGACAGAATAATTTCTCATTCATAAAATGAGTGAACTTCTTCTAAAGATACACATTTGAAACTGAGAAATATGTTTTATATACTTCTTCCCCCAGTAACAAAAAAAAAAATGACTTTCAAAACTGTCAAAGAGGACTGAGGTGTTCTTAAAGAGTTTTTTTCTCTCAGTAGAATGAGTCAGATTTTCCATGTCAGCGGGCGCTTTGGTTGCGCCAGTGCATTTCTCACTATTACAAGAGGAGGCCCTTAGATTGTACCAGTCTGAGTGCAGCTTAAAATAGAATCAAACGGTGACGTCAACCAAGACAGGTTTGAATCAAAAAGAAATTGCTTTGGGTCCCACTGGTGATGTAATTAACTGAAATCAGCTTTGTAGATTATTTGCGCCCTCTCCTTGAAACTCCTTAAAATATGCCTGATGTCTTAAAACAAGTTGTTAAACTAGTCTCAAGCTGTTGGAAAGCCAAAACAAACTCTCCGATACTTAATCTTCTTTTTAATTATGAAATGGATGATTACTCAATCACCCCAATGCCAGATGGTTTCAGCATTACTCGAAATTTATGGCATCTGTGTTAGCAACTATAGCTTCCATGATTTAGGTCTTCCACACCACTGCTGGGAGTAACCAAAACCAAAAATAAAAGCACAACTTTTTGGTATTAGAAGTTATTTTTCCAGTAAAAAGACATTTTTCAATAGATAGCAGTAGTATGACAGGATTGTTTATCAGTGTCATATACTCCTTGTGTGTTGGGATGTCCAAATCATTTTGGTGAATAGGTTTGTTCAAATAATTCATTTGAGTTGTACTCATTTCAATTGTTTTTCTACTGTTCTACAAATTATCTGATTGAATAGGTGTGGTGGATTTTAGACTCATGAACAACGGACCAAGTACTTACTGACATGGTCTGGATCTTCATTAAAAATAAAGTTAATTCACTTTTCCTACTGTTCAGATCAGAAGGAAGGCAATGCAAAGACTGTTTTTCCACAACTTGGCACTGCACAGAAACCAAACGATAAATATGGCTCTAAAGACAGCAAAATTCGCCTTCAGAAGAGCCATCTTTATCATGACTTACTAGTACAAAAAGATTTTGATATAAGCCAAGAGGAGTTTTCCTTTGCTGTAAATAAAATTTGGTTCTCACGAGACTAGTATATTCTCAATAGAGCTACACTACACCTACATCCTACGCTATCCACTGGAACTCTACTCTCTCATTAACGCGCGTACAGTTAGCAGAGGCTAGAGATTAGGGGTGGGAATCTTTTACCATCTCACGATTCCATTCGATTCCGATTCTTGAGGCCACGATTCGATTCAAAATCGATTTTCGATTCAAAAAGATTTTCGATTCAAAATGATTCGATTTTAT
>JAUCMS010000055.1:14600444-14628333 GCA_032357445.1 Enteromius radiatus
GCTCCGCCCCAGGACCAAGTCGCCGCCCTCCCTCCCACAGTAGATGTTTGTAGGTGCGAGGACGCACCTTCCGGGAGTTTTTGATTTATTTTAAAATTAGGATTTAATTATGAAATTATGATCCTAAACCCCTGCATTTCCTTCAAAAACCCATTTTGGGAAACATGACATTATATTTAATGCGCTTCCTGATATTAATAAAAGCAAATGGAATATATATATATATATATATATATATATATATATTTTATATCAATGTGGTACAAGATCATTCTTTTTAAATCAATGTGACAAACAACATAATTTAAATGTGATTATATTACCTAAAATGTGTAATGTACTAAATTTTTGTCTGTGTAATTTGGAATCAGTAAAATATTACAATCGGTAATCTATGTTACCATTTACATGGGCCACTTCCTAAATATTGTGTCTGGCATCAACCAGTTAAGGTGGAAAGTCAGCTACCAAAACTACCATTTCACCGTTTATGAATTCATATCATGTAGCTATATTTCTCATAACGGTTTCATTTTAATTGGATTTCAGATGTAAAATGAGCCCAGGTTTTTATTTATTTTTTAACTTTAAATTGCTAAGCATTTCGCTCAGAAGAACAATTCACCTCCGCTCTTAATGGCACAGCACATTAATAATGAATTGAGTTTTACCCCCAGGCTTCACACTTTTTCAGCTGATCTTTTTTGTGCGAACAATTTAAGAGCTCATCATTAGACCTTCTTGTTTGACTGAGGTGATGGAGCACTTCCATCTACCACCCACCGGTCTGAGCTCCGCATAATAGGCTTGCAGTTTCCACCGAGAGAGGAAGTTGAAGCTGTACGTTACTTTACACTAGATTAATGCTCTACAGATCCAATGTAAATTGAGTGGTGGATGGCGTTTAAAAAAAAACAAAGCGTGAATGCCCGTCTTTTATCAGTCATTTGGTAATTATGCAGATTTTACAGGGTGATTTAATTACGCCCAAAGATGGAAAATAATAGTAACAGCCTGTTAATGAACACCGTTTACGGTAATTAACATCAGCAAACGCTCCTCTCTTTGAAACGTCTATCCACGGAAACGCATAGTGCACATGCTTATACAAAAGGAGGGAAAAGTGTCACTATGGAAACAAGAGAAGGAATTCTGAATGCAAGTCTCCTGAGAAACTGAAGTGGAGATAAAAAAATAAAAAAAAGCTTAGTTGTGTCTGCCACATTGGCAGGGGTAATTTACAATGTCATCTTCATTTCTGTCTCTGTCTGTGACATAAACAACCAAAAAAAAAACACACCTAACCGGCTGTCATCCTTCCCTCCATTTACTTCCTCTCAGGGAATACTGATGCATCCATATGTTTATAGCGCGTATGTCCATATTTACAGTATACAAACTCGTATACGCGGCTATCAACGCAACCCGCATTACGGCGCTTTAGCAGAGGCAATCTATTTTAATAACGGCTGCCACAGTCTTACCTTACAATGATAAATGAAAAACTAAATGACTCGGGACAGGAAAATTCCAGCGGGAGGGAGAGGTGATAGAGATGTGTGTGCGTGTGCTTGCACATTGGCAAACGTGGCTCTGTCTCCCGGTCGCCGGTCTCTAATAACCCTTCGGATGGCGCGTGTAACCCCCTCGCACTTTGAGTTCCCAAACCTGTGGCTTGCGGGGGGAACATGCTAATGCGACCGGATCCCGTGTTAGGAGACTTTGAATATAAAGCAGGTTTGAAACGCAAACCGCCGAGGCGGGCAAATTCGCTTCTTATTTTCTGTAACCAATGTATTGCTTTTTTACGAGGAAGGGCTTGGTGATGACACGAGTGGGGGGGGGGGGGAACGGAGAGAGAGAGAGGCTGAGAGACTGGGAGAGAGAGAGAGAGGGAGTACGGGAGGGGTAAACCTGCGCTCTTGTAAGGATGATGTCAGTTTCTGCAGCTGAGCCCCAATCTGTACCTCACTGAGCCGGAGACTCACCAACTCATTCCTCGTCTCCGAGAGAGAGAGAGAGAGAGAGAGAGAGGGGGGATGAAAGACAGAGGGAAGACACAGAGGGACGGCGAGTGGTGATGGTGGATGGCACAGGTGTGTATCAAAGGTCCCTTTTTTACTTCTCAGTGAGTGTCAGTGACTAGTTTTAATGTTCAGTCTGTTCTGAATGCTTTTATGTCAGCAGTTGGTGGAAGTCGTTAAATACAGCAACAGATTATTTAATGGGGATTCACAGATGCTGCTAAATGCACTTTAAATGTTTGTGTAAGTGAGTAGCGTATTTGTGTCATGAATTTGGTAAGTCGCTTGCTGGTTTTGTTCTTGTTAATAGTAATAGAGTGACCCTGCATCTGATGCTAGTGCTTAAACAAAAAGGCCTTTTAAGGTTTTAAAAGGCGAGAAGTTTTATTCTACAATCTTTGTTTTCATATGTATGTATGTATATGTGTGTGTGTGTATGTGTGTTTGTTTATTTATGTATTTGGTTGTCCAGCAGTGTGTTTGTGAATTCTGTGCACTCCAGTTTTCTGGAGTATAGAGACACACAAACAGTGAATGTAAATCATGTGTAACACTGAACTGGGTGTCATGTTTCAATATTTTATATATAGCATAGTCAGTGACTAGACTCAGCATGCTAACAGGTACCCCTGTATTTAACATTTAAAATGTAAAATAAATAATGAATTATTAGTAAAAAATAATTAATAATATATTACAATTATTTTTAAAAAATTTGTTATTATTATTTTAATACATTTACGATAAGTATGTAATAAATTTAATATATATTGAAATATATATTCATTTTTTAAATTACTATTTTTATACATTTATGATATGTAACACTTTAATATATACGTACTTATATATAATTAATTAGGGAGATTTTACTTTAATTTGTTTTTCTTTATTTTTGCTATTTTTTATATGTATATCCTTTTTTCTTTGAAGTCTAGAAAAAGTAAAAAGATTGATGTGCATCACAAACAGACAGATGTTTATTTTTTTCCAGTTCTGGACTGTTTATCTAGCGTGTCGAATTTGCCTCTAATCCGAGCCGGCGGTGTTTGTTCATCAATAGCTGCTCATTCACTCTAACGCTCTCAATTTTGTAATTGATGTAATTAAACGTCAGCCCGTCCTCAGTAGTTTGATGTCTACCCCGAATCACGTCGCTAATCTGAGTGAGTCACAACCAGCACTGGGATTTACCAGCAAATATGGCACCGCCACGGCCCGTGTCACTTCTGAGCCGCCTGACAGTTGAATTCCCTGACATTTTAAGTTGTCTGTTAGCGGGCTGTACCCTTGTCAGTTGCGATCTCTCTCTCTCTCTCTCTCCCACACACACACACACACACTCTCACACTCAGACACATGCAATGCCAGTGCAAACCGCGATTCACACTGGGGGGAAAAATGCCTTAGGGGTATGACAGTTAAGGAGAGGATGTAGCAGTGGTGAAATATGAATAGTTGCACGGTTTCAGGCTACGTCTATTAAGAATTAATGAAATATGACATATTACCTCTGGGAGGAGAATAAACCGCACTGCTAACAAGCCAGAAATGTCCAAAACGGC
The DNA here is from genome assembly GCA_032357445.1 of Enteromius radiatus. Lineage (NCBI taxonomy): Eukaryota > Metazoa > Chordata > Actinopteri > Cypriniformes > Cyprinidae > Enteromius > Enteromius radiatus. Next base: position 14,604,034 of record JAUCMS010000055.1, read on the forward strand.
CGTTTCTCCCAATCCAAATTAATCTTATGCGGTTATTACTCGCAAAACCTTTAAAATTGAGTCCTTAATTGTATTCCAAATCACAGAGAACCCAAGCAGAGGTATTATTTTAGCTTTGAGGTGTTTAGCATCTCCCTTCGAGTCTTATCCTGCGCTTTATGACACACCGCATTAATAATTAATCGAGTTTTACCCCTAGGCTTAAGACTTGTTTTCCACTGAACTTTTTTTTTTTTTTGCGGGAACAACTCGAGAGCTCATCAGCGCATACCTTGGCCAATCTAAATGCACAAGCGATGCTGGTTGATGGTGTCAAGGGCGGCAACTCATTACACAGACGCTGCTCGCTGTCTACTTTGCGCTCACCCCAATCTCAGAGGTCACGCGGCCTGATATCCACCTGGTTTGTTTGGGGGGCAGCCGCAATCATTTTAAAATCTGTGTAGAACATTAAACCGAGACCTCGAGCGAACCGTCTGCTACTTACATGGTCTCTTCAACCGCATGTTTTGCGATGACTGACGTGCGCTCAAGCTCTGTTTCAAGGAGATCAAGGGCTCCTTTGCTGCAGCGAACGCTGACAGCAGGTGGCATCTAATGCGACCTACGAGACTGCTCGACATTTCAAAAGAACGTCATTGTAGTTCAGATGTGCCTTTCAAAGCCCTGTGATGCATACACAGCTTCTCAAAGCTGCGAGTAAACAGTGAGGAACAGTGTTAGCGCTCAGGCTGTTGAGGGACTGGCACTTGTTTCGTCTTTACCGCACTCATACTTTTTGACTCTTTAAAACATTTTCCTCTTATTGCTGACAGGAGAGTCTAAAACCCAGAAAGCAAGCAGGATCAGATAGGCTGGGATGTGATGTGGAGCTTTGAAAATTGTCTTTCTGTGAAGACTGTGTACATTTCAAAGGTATGCTCAAGTTACCTGTGCTGAAAAAATATAAGCTCAGTTGTGTTTACAGTATACAGCACCATTCGTACATTAAATTAAATTAAATGTAGTGAATGAAAATCTATTTATATAGGTGATTCAGGTGCTTTTTTAAAGATTTGCTGCTTGGAGCTGGTGTAATTTCATTTGTTAAAAGGTCTAGATTTTATTTTAAGTAATTTAAGCGCTTTAAAAGTAGTAAAAAGTAGTGTCAATCTGTAAAAAAAACCCCGAAATGCATTAATAAACACCATAAAAATGTTCATACAATACAGCCAATATATTTAGGAGTGGTTTTAACAAAGTTTTATAACAAAACATGGTCAGGGTAAGGATGACGCTAAAATAATAAATAAAATAAAATAATAAAGAAGAAAATAAATGCATTATAAAAATATTTATCACTTTACTGTTTTTTTGTTTGTTTTTTCCTGTTTTTCATTGCAAATTATTTGTTAAATTATGGTATTTTTTTTTTTTACTAAAACCATAAATTTGATCATATTTTACAGTAAAATTACTTATGCAACGTTAAACCATATTTTTACTGTAGTATTTCTACACTTTCCTTTACATATTATACCATTTTTAATAGAATTATTGATTTTGAAGTCTTTTTTAATTGCTTAACTGTATAATATAAAATGCACTGGTATTATGTTCTGAGGTAGGCCCCATGTTTTTTAGTTTTTTTTTTGAATATTTAACATTGCATTAGTGTTACATTTGATTATTAGACATAAATATTTGTTATCGCATCATCTGTTGAAGAAAAAAAGCATGTAGATTAGGTTATAGTAATGAGGTAATAATTAGATCAAATAAAGTGTCAAAAACAAGTAATCATATGCTTTTACTGAACAAAACTTAGATAATGTGTAATATGCATGTTATAACAAATGCCTGCAGAGGGCGCCAGTGTATTTACACGGAGGTAAATAATATCAATTTAATTAAATCAAAGCATTTGTAAACTCATTACAGCATTGATTTTTAAATGGGTCATGTATCTTTGAAAATGCGTTTTGTGGATTCTTGTCCATAAAATGCGCCAATTCTGGTATTTTGCCGTTTCTCTCAACACGGGCAAAATGCAATTAAAAGGATTTTCTAAAATTGAGTCCTTGAATCAAATAGAGGAATCATAAAAGGAATCATTACATTTATTTATCAGAACATTAAGTACTTTAATGTAAATGAAGCTCACTTAAATGCAGAAGTTGGACTGATTTAGAGTTTTTTTCGCTCTGTCATTTGTTTGCTATTATGATGAAGTGCTGGTGGCTTGCGGTGCTGGCGTTTCATTCATGCCTTGATACTGACAAAACATATTCATAACTCATGCTGGTTTACACATGGGCATCCTCCATCAGAGGCATTACCTATGCCGCGTTTCCTGTTTTCCGGCACCGGGAAGCTTGGGGAAGCTTCTCATCAAATCATCTTTACCTGTTACTCTTGTAAATGGACGACGGCCTGGCATTATCCCCCAAATGAGTCATAAACTAACAGCGAAATGATTTTTTTCTATTAATCATTGTGTTGTGGCACAGGGAGCCGAAAGCTCTCCTCGAACCAAATAGAGTCACATTTATCACTTTTTCGCTCTCCATCTCTGACATCAGGGCAATGTGATGGAATTCCTAGTAATTTTCCATCAGTGACAAAAGCTGTGAGTGGCACTATACGCTGCTGAATGGGGACTGGGGGTTGCTGGGATTGAAAGGTGAGATTGAAGATGGCCTCTGTTCCCTTTAGACTCCATGTCATTACCGCTGACCAGTCGCCCATTTCTATCTGGCCCTGATCTTCAGCCCTCTGTGAGTGGCAGTATGGCGAAACTGATGCTATTTTCAGGGCCAGCCACAGTGATAATGTCACTCCACTTCAAAGAGCAAAGCTGTCCTGTCTCTTGGGAGATTTTGTGCCGAGATGAAATGATCAAAACAGCCCTGACAAGAAATCGTACAATTATTACTTGGCACCAACAAACAGCACTGAGAGAAAACGCGATGAAAAGTTAGCGTTTTTTGCGAGTGATTGAAAGTCGATAATGCAAATCAGCCACCCCGACCATTTACCACAATTTTTATTTTTCCTGCATGATAATTCAGTCATTAGCATTCGGTTACTGTAGTTTAACAAGCACCATGCATTGTGGTAAACAATATTCCGGAATAAAAGAACTAATCACTGTTTGCATAATTAAATTAACATTTAATCGTGAGATTCATGGCATATTTGGTTAAAACCAAAAGAGTAATCAGTGGCAATTACGTGATTCACGATTACAGGATCTTTTGTGTGTGTGTGTGTTGTATGACATTTGTATTGATTGATTAATGCATTAGACCTCACAGAGATGTAGCTGTCTAGGAAATGCCTCGCTCTTGACGCTTACTGTGACACATTATGATAGCTGAGATCATAATATCAATTTCACACTATAATATCTGTCTTTCTGCCTGCTTAGCTTTGTCATCTCCTTTCTAAAGTTATCAATCTTTTTCCTTCTTCTACCAGGTGCCTCTCCAATATAGGCTCCTACATCTTTGGACTTCCCTCACTGCCGTGCTCCTATACTGCTGTTGTGTCTTATGGCTTTTTATTCCTATGTGAAGGTGACTAAGGCTCATGTAGGGATACAAGCCACGAAACACACAGTGATGAATCGGCTTGAAATGACTGTCTGTGTTAGTCCTTTTCTGAGCAGCAAATAAGTAACGGTAATCAAACAGCCAAACTTTATTTCCTGTTGTTTGCAATGTGCATTTGCGTAAGCAGTTGATGCTCTCTTTTGAGTCATTATTGTGCCATTGTGTATGAATGATTATGGACTGATGTGCCATTGTTTTTGAGCAGAGGTGTTACTGTTAACCAAAAGAAAAAAAATTCTCATTAGAATATAGCTTGGCATTACTGGGGGAAAACTTATGGATGTGAAAGTTTTGTGTAAATACAGTGGGGTTCAAAAGACGAAGGCCGTACTGAAAAATGTGTACATTTTAGTAAGCAGTTAATTACAAAAAAATGTGTAAATGAGTAAAAATTCAGAATTTAAATTGGAAAAATAAAAGCAAACTAGGTTTTGGATTTTCAGACATTTTTTAAACTCCTAGGTCGTTAATCAAATATGCAAATTTGTGGAATTTGGGCACTTCAAAAGATGCTATTGGAACATTCTCCAATTCAAAAATTCATATCAGCACGAGTTCTGCTGTCATTAACGGAAAAAGGGGACAAACCCAAATACTAAAATCAATGTTAAATCAGCTGTTCGCGCAAAGTATTACGGCATTTGGGAAAAATGCAAAATAGAAGCATTTTTAGTATCGGTCTTCGTTTTGGACTCCAATGTAGACTGCATGTCTTATTTCTGATCAAAGCTGTCATTTTCTATTTTGATGGCTGTATGATCTTTACCTATTCATTCTGATGTCAGTTTAAATTTGATTATTAAATGTGAATTCAAAGGAACACAGCGCAGTTCTTGCCTGATTAAAACAAAGCTATACTCTCCATTTCTTATCACACGCTGCACACAGTTCACATTGTATTCTGAGAAATTTCTCCCAGGATTAAACACTGTAAGCAATTATAAGCACATATTTCATGCCGTGGAGCTGTCAAGTTGTAACAATGGAAACCATCAGGGAAGACAAAGACACAAAAGACTTAATGCAAATATTCTTTTTAATAACCAAGTTTATATGATGCACTTTGTGATCCACTCGTAAGCCTTCAGTAGGCTTTGTATTTTCCTTTCCTTTTTCTCTTCATCTTTTGCACATTATTAAAATAGAACTTTGACATTATGCATTGCACTGGAAAAGATCAACCTACAATATTATACAATATAAGATACATATAAACATGACAAAGCACCTTTTGTTCTAGTAAATAGTAATGGGGGACATTATAGATGATCGTGTGTGGGGGTTTGTGTATTGTAACATCAGTGCATGGGAAGAATTCCTAAGGGTTTCATGCGCAATAGTAGCACCTGAGTTCATATTATAGATGAAAATGAAACTAAATTCAGTTTTGGAAAAGGCTTTTTCCTTGCCCTCCTCTGAGCACATCAAATTAAGACACAAATTAACCCTTTCGTTTTGATTGATCTTACACAGTATTTTTGCGTCATTTACTCTAAAACTGTTGAGTACCAGCAATGATGAGCGTAGTTGCTACATGTTCCCTTCAGTTATAAGACATTGTGTTCACATTACACAAATAATAATAATAATAAAAATAAAATAGCACCAATTAGTGATGATACAAAAGCTAATACTAATGAGTGTCTTCGCAATACAGTAAAGTAAAAGAGTATGAAGGAGTAATTCTCTGAAGCATATACAATAGGCACATTGACATGATCCAGACTTAGGATGTCTTTTGGTCCTGTTGCTAGGAAAACATCAAGGACATGTAACGTAAAAAAGTGTCATGCATTATTTGGAACTCAAATATTCTCAGTTCATTTTCAAGTAAACCTTTCTTTGTTGCTGATGAAATACACTCTCTTAGAGATAATGCTCCGCTATGAAATAGAGAAAATAAACTCATTTTTAACCAACAAATTCATCCTATATTCATACATTTTGCTGTTGGTCTTCACATATATGTAAATACACATTTACAAGAGGAATGCGATAAAGTGACTAAACAAGGAGTTTCACAGAGGAGGGCCGTACAATCCTAGTCTCATGAATAAACTGCCTTAATAACATGCCTAGTGGATCACTTAATTACCTCCTCGTTAATAGCGTCCATTTAATCCTTAATTAATAGATTCAGAAGTGTCCTTCCTTAAAGGAATTTTAAAACTAGTTAGTCTTTGGCCAAACAGCTGGCTGAGGAGGTTGTTTTGCGACTCTGCAGTACGGTATGAGTGAGACTCTATGGATCTGACCCCTGGCTTGGACCGCGATTTATTAAACGAGTTGTTCAGGGTGGAGACCCTGGAAGAAGGGGAATGGATGGGTCTCCTAGGAATGGTCTTTTTTCCTTTGCAATCTCCGTTGAAGTGGCGTACGATCTCAACCTTCTTGGGTGAGAACTCTACAGGACCTTTCTTCAGGTGAAGGCCCAGATTGGAAGATCCGATTTTATGCTTGGAGATTATTTTGTTGCTGACTGTGTCGTCCTTTACTGACGTAAGTACTGGATAGTCATTGGGAAGATCGCTTTTTCTTTGCCCATCGATATTCTCACACCTGTTGGGTCTGAACTTCTTTTTGACTCTTGGGTCAATGCCCAGATTTTCTCTTGCAGTTGGAGACGGTGTTCTCTGAGAGCTGTGAGGTGTCTTTAGTTCTTTCCTTTTCTTTTGTTGCTTGGTTGAGTCCTTATCTTCACATATATTAGTGCTGTTGCTGTGACGTGCAGAATCAGTGGTACCAAGGCACCTTAAGTTATTTTCAAGACTTAGTTTCATAGTTTCCTCAGATTTGACCAGGGTTATGTGCTTAGCCTGGCCGGTAGTCAGCTGTTCAATGTCATGAGCGTGAACATTTAGTTTATTCTCACTTCTGTCGATGGAGAATAAAGTCTCGATTGTTTGATCCTGCTTCGAGTAGCTGGTCTCGTTTGAAGACTGCTTCACAGATGAGAGTTCAAAGTCATTGCAAGATGAGAGTCCTTGCATGTCCTGCTTTGGTAAACTTGTATCTGTTTGACTGCATACACTTGAGTCTGTTGTGTCTCCCTGTTCACTTGCATCTTCAAGGTTTTCTGAGGGGTTCGTCTCCACCCCGTCATCGGTTTGCCTGGAAAAGCTTGCAATGTTAACCACCGAATCTAACAACGTTGTTGGACTTGTGCAACAGTCGTCTTCTATTTTAACGTCACAAATCTCCGTCAGAGCTTCTTTGTCAGTTGCACTGACTTCCATGGGCTCATCCACTTGGATTTCATGGGATGGAGAAGAGCTTTCATCCTCTTCTTTCAGCTCTGTTGAAAGACTCTGTTCTGCTGTATCGGTTTGCACTGTACACTCAATAATGTCCTTGGCAACTTCAGCGAAGTCCTCAGCTACATCTTCAATTTTCACACTGGTATTGTTTGTTTCAGTGGAATGGTCCCTCGTACTATTCTGTGCCGTGTCTTCTACGATTGACAACACTGATTTGATGCCTTGCACATGTGATGCTGTAATGTCCAAGCTGCTCTCCATCGCCTTCCTTTTCTTGCTTGGTGGCATGTCAGATATATCATCTTTTGAATGAAAAGGTCTGCAAGGTCTCATTACTCCCCTGAATTTGAAGATCTTGTTTCCCCCAGCAAGGTGCTTCTCCATGTGACGATCAAACTGTTCCTTTTTGGAAAACGTGTAGTTGCAGGTACTGCAGATGAAAGACTTCTTAATTACATGCATGACATCGGCACAGAGTTCGCAAGTATAGAGTGTGGTATGCTTTGAGTCGGGCTCATCTGTCTCCTCGTGTTCGCTTTTAAGGTGGTCTTTAAGCTCCTTTGACTCTTGGTAGGACACTGGACATTTGTGACAAAGAAAAATCTTTTGCAAGCTGTGAACAACTAGGTGACGCTGGAGCTTAAAGGGCTTTGGAAACTGCTTGCCACAGTGGTGACAGTCCCTTGAAGGGTCTTTGCAATTAGGATGCATCTCGGCACTCTTGGAAGGAGTTTCTGCTTTAGGTAGAACCTCAAGAAGTGCACAGTGTTTATTTCCTCCCCCGATAATCGTTTTAGTCTTCAGGCTTATAGAATCAAACTCCTCTGGAACCTTCAATTCTTGTCCATTGACATCTAAAGATGTTCTTCTCTCTTCCTTGGATGATGATTTAAGGTCGCCTTTTGTAGTTCTGCTGGGTCGGTGCTGCATTATTGAAGATATGAAGTTCTTCACAGCGTTTTCCTGCATGAAACACCCAGGCATGTCCAAGAGGGAGCTCTGAGACTGGCCTCTTCGTGCGAACTGCGTGGCATGCTCACGCAGGTGTTCATTGTACATCCACACGTCTGAAATTTCCTTCAAGCACATGCCACAAGTCCAAACACCTGCTTTGTTTTTGGCGTGTTTCTCCCTGAGATGGTCCCTAAGTTGCTCTCGTGAGCTAAACTTGCGCTGGACACACATATAGCAAGTTGGAGGAGGTGATGGATTATGCGAGAGCTTGTGGAAGTCGAGCTCACCTAAGGTGAGAAACCACGTGAAGCACACTTTGCATTTGTACTGCTTATCTTTAGGTTTAAGTCCAGGTTCAATGCGTTTTCTACACTTCCGCTCCACAGGCTTTTTGCAAGGTCTTTCAGGGTCTTTCAGTTCTGTGCTTGCGATGGTCTCAAGCAAAGGCATATCTCTCTCAGGCTCAAAAAATGGTACAGGAATCTGAATTGTAGTGTTAAGGTTGGGTATCTCAGTGCTTGGCGAACAAGAGTTATCTTGAACACAGACCATTTGGAGAGGGCAGGCTGTAGCAGGAACCTCTGGTTTACAATCTTCCTGAGAAACCGTGCTCTCTGACACAATGCAATCATGCAAATCATCCTGATGCTCTAAGGGTTGTCCGATTGTGAGCTCTTTTTCACATACAAATTCTTTAATGCCAGTCTCTGCATCAGCCTGGTTTTCCATTGGGTCATCTTTTGAATGATGTGTGTTCTCCATAGAACTCTTGACTAAGCTTTTGGGGGTCATCTCATATTCACAAGGGTCATTTATGTCACTGGTAAACCTGTGCCCAATCTTGTTTTCTTTAGACTCCTCATACTTATCAATAAAGGCATCAGTGGGAGGGCAATCTAAAATTAAACAGGACAGTTGTTTTTGCTTTTTGTTGCTTTTGCCATAGACCCTTGCGCATTTCTTTCTTTTTCTGTCATCATTTCTTGGGAATAATTGAGAAAAAGTGCTTTCGTCATCAAAGAAAGCCTTGAGATCAGGTGCCATTTCTAAAGTTTTAGTAAGTGCGTGACTGTTTTCTGTGGGAGAACAGGTGCTCTCACGCTTGATATCCACAGAGGAATCCCCAAGTGGATAGTGGATATCTTCTGTCTGAACATAATTTGGCTTAATAGCGCAGTACTTTGTCACAACATCGTCAATGTCATATGTGTCTCCTTCCTTATCCGATATAGAATGCCTTACGGAAGTTGTTTCTTCCATGTGCTCTTCACTGCTGCTGTTTACTACCATGCTGTTCTGATCCTCCCTCACAGAGACTTCATGATAGCTGTGACTGCTATCTGGGACCTGTTTTTCAGGTGACTTAGGAGAGTTTTGTTGTACCATTGAAGGGAAATCTGGAGAGAGAGCGTGCAATATATTGGTTTTGATAGTACTGAGTATTTCATCTGAGAAGCTGTCTTGCTTTACCAGTGTCGGCGCAAACATTTCAGTGCTCGTGTCCACAGTGGTGTTAATGTTATTTGCCTTATCATTTAGAGAAGTTATCTGATCAATATCGCAACTTCCTGGGATCTTTGACGCATTGAAATCACTTGCATTCCCTTGAAAGATCAAAAGTGAATCTGATTCTTGTCCGTCTGAGATTTCACTTCTGTTTGTATGTGAAAGAACTGCTGGACTTAAAACATCTATGCTACCTTTCAGTGCTTTTTCCGTTGGGTGTGGCATTAAAATGGGAATGAACATTTGGCTGCTCATATTTAGCTTTTCAATGGGAGAAATTCCTTCAGTCTTTACTACATGCTTCATGGCTTTATGTCTTTTAAGCCCAGGTTGTGTACGAAAGAACATTGCACATATTTCACACTGAAATTTTCCTTGAACTGCGTTCTGTGTACCACCCTTTTTCTGCGATGGTTTTGTCTCGTTTGACTTTAAACTTGGTTCTTCATTTTGGACAGATGTGAATGTAAGACCCAGAGGTTTAGGTATATCCTTAACATCTGACATTGTTGACCTCGGCATTGCATCGTGCTCCCTGGCAATCATCTGGTGGTCCTGCTTTTCAGGATCTGCTTTCTTGTTAAATTTGAGGTGCAGATCTATGTAATCAACAGTTTCAGGAGGAAGGTGACTAGCATCCGTGTCAAGTTTTGAAACCTGTACAGAGTCAATAGCACTGTCTTCCCTAACATAGTTACTGCAGGAAGCTGAGAAACTTGAATATTTGATATCATTTTGGTTGTTATTTACAGAAGTTTCAAGTATATCAAGTCCAGTCAGATGGCCCTGAATATCTGGCTTTTGTTCATTTGCGTTGTATGTTGGGCTGGGTGATAATGGTTTGTCAAGAGAGAAACCACAGGCATTGAGAATATAACTTTCTGTAGAGTTCGATTTTGCATCAGGCTGGTTATTTCCTTGGTTTGAACATTTAGAGGTGAAACTGTATTCATTAAAACATGTTTCACTGTAATTCAGGGGGCTGAGTTTCAAATCATACAGTGCACTTGTATCTTGAGAGGTTTCCAGTACCCCAGAATGCTCAGAAAAAGCTTGTTTTGAGATTTTGTCCACATCCAACTGTGTTCCAGGGCTAGAAATTTTACTCCCTGTAATTTCTACTAAATCCCGATGGGAATTAAATGAATCATCTAATTCTGTTGTTGCTGGATTAGAAGTACCTGACTTGCCAATATTTATGTGATCCGAGTTATTGTCGTCCAGGGATGGACTGCTTTTACTTGGCGCAGGGGTAACTGTGCTTGGTAGCAGACCGTTATCACTCAGCTCAGACGAACTTGGGATAGAGTTGTAAGAAAACTCTGCCTGAGTCAAAATAAGAAGTTGAGGACTCTGCTCAATGTTCTTTTGTTGATTCTCCTCACATTGCACAGGAGACGATGTCATGTCAGGCATGGCTTTCTCCACACTGTCTATACATTCATGTTCATCTTGAACTACAGGAAGATGTTTAGGAGGAACCACCTGCTGTGCTGGAATTAACTGTGAATGGGTTGAGAAGTGGTCTTTACAACGAGGAGACGTGATGTCTGAAATGGGTTGTTGGATGCCTGCATCAGACGGACAGTCTGTTGTTCCACCTGTTACTTCCTCATTGTCTTTTGCCTTTGCAATTAGCACTGAATCTTCATGTATTTTTTCTACACACAAGGCATTTTCGTCTTTTAGTATGGTAGGAGATGCTGAGAAGTGGAAGATTTTGGAGAAGTCTGAATTTTGCACAGTATAATTTGAGTCCTTAATATCAAACTGCATATCATACTCAGTTTGGCTGACAGAGGACTCACACTTGGCTTCAAAAATGGAGACTGAAGACTTCTGTGAATCGATTTCGTTTGAGTTCGCACATGTAGTTGGTGGACCCTCAAATGAACTCTCCGCAAGCTGTTGTTCATTAGCTACTAATTCATCATGAAGGGTGTCATTACTAGTCTCATTTATGCAGACCTTTGTTCTGTTGTCTGATTCGGAAACTTCACTGTTGGTCTCTTCTAGTGTCGAGGGGTTTGTGTTAACTGTCTGGACTGAGAACTTTGTCAGCTCTGCTGTCGTGTTTCTAGATTCTATACACTCAGACTCATTTTGCTCAGAGTCTTGTTTTTCATGTTCTTCAGGAACCGCACTCTCTTGATTAGGAGACGACTGAGGTGATGTAAAACCTGAAGACAAAGAATCTGAGATCACTTCCAAGCTTTTCATCAGATTTTCCGTGTAGATTTCATGCTCAAGCATCTCCTCTGACTTGTCCAAGCAGTCATCCTTCTCTGTTTTGTCGTCTGGATGCGTAGGTGAAACATTTTCTGCATTCAAAACGTTGAGCCCCATGCTGTCCTTCACATCCAAATGGTCATGTTCTGAATCATTTGGTGCGTTAATAGTAGAGGAATGAGTTGGCGTATGGAGACCTTGCTGTCCACACATCAGTCCAAATGGGAGCGGACTAGACCATGGCAAGTCAGGTTCTGAGAACAGCGCTGATTGTGAGTCTATTGGTCTGGCAATTTGCAAGCTCTCTGAGGAACAGTTCATCTCTAAGCTACTGTCCTCATCTTCACTGTCAGGGTCGAGTCTCAGCGGAGAGAATTTGCTCATGGTTAACTGTTTTGGAAGCTCACTGTCTAATGGCGGAGGGCTGCTGAGTTTGGCTGTTTGCAGCTGACTCTCAAGCTCTGTAACTATCCTTTTTATTTCCAGATCATCAACTGACACGCCGCCGTTGAGATTAGGATTGTAGTCCATTAATTTCTCTGGCAGAGCAAATGGGACATGGTTAAAATCGGTCTTATTTTCATTTGAGTCCTCTTTGTACTGAGAAATCTCATCCGGCAGCACAGGAGTAACGTCAACCATCAGATTCCAGTCTCTCTGCTCTAAGAACGGTGAGAACGTCGACTCAAAAAGTTCCTTCTTGTCTGTTGTGGTTTCCAGAGGACTAAAGCTCTCTTTGGCAAGCTGGATATCTGGATAAAGGTTGCTCTCAAAACCTCCCACTGAAAGGTCACCAAACATTGACGTCGTGTCGAAAGAAAGGGGCGACTTTATAAGACTCTGATCATGCTCTGAAGGATAGGGAATGAGACAGTGCCCATTCTTTTGTGCAGTAGCATCATGGACTTTTGAAGGTGATAAACAGACTTTATCCACAAGTGAACTGCAGAGCGGTGGGGGGTCGGGGAATAAATCATTCGAGCTTCTGCTGACTTCTTCACTTGATATGCTTTCATTGCTGGCTTTCTCAAAAATGGGTGCTGACAATTCAGAACTATTTGTTCTTTTCTTGTGGGATTTACCCTTTGATGTGACAACATCTTTTTTGAGTTTAAACCCATGGCTAGAATCTCTATTGTTGGTGGTTTCCATTGGATTTGGTGTTATACCAGACCCTCTTGGTGATGTGACATTTTTTGGGTGATCTTTTTTGAATGGCTCATCTGTGGTCGTATGAATTCCTGCCTCAAAACCGAAGTGGTCCCCTTTTTCCTCTATTTCCACTCTGGTGGTTTTGAATCTGGCGAGGCTGACGGTACTTTTTGTCATCGTATGCTCTGATGCGGTCTCTTCAGTCTTACAGATAATGCTTGAACATTTTGAAGTAGTGAACCGATCCTTGTGCTCAGTGAGTAGTATCTTATCAGTGCTGTACCTTTTTGTGTTTTTCATAAAGGTCAAAGCCAGTGATGTGCTAGACTCTTTCCGTATCCTTGCTGGCGATTCTTCGTATGCATTCTGTTCAAGAGAGTCTTGATCTTTCCTTTGTACATCTATTCGTTTCTCAGAGTCAGAATCTGTATGATCAGTACTTTTAGGGCTGCCGATGCTATCGCTGCAAATACTTATCGATGTGCTCAGTTCACTGCTTGTTGAAGACCTACTGCTTCGTCTTCTGAGCCTTTGGTGACCAAGGTTGTCTTTGATCAAGGAAGGAGAGACATCCAAAGCTTTCTTGGGATCAAAACACTCATTTTTGTTTTGTTTCCATGAACTTTCCCGGCTCTTGTCAGCTCGAATCCTCCCTTTGCACTCCTTAGTGTATGTGTACTTGCAACGAATGCTCTGGCTGAGACGCCCTTGACTGGCTATCTTCACAGGCTCACAGTCATCGTCCGAGTCGGAAACGTAATCGTACTCCCTGAAAGTAGGGTTCTGCACTGCAGGAGTAACTCTCTCCATTACGAGTGAAAACTGCATGTTTTTGGTGCCCTTCACGTGGAGTTTATGCAACTTGTTCTTTTGTTGAACGATTTTATGAATAAGCTCTTTACTCCAGCTTCCACCACCCGTCCTCTTCCTTTTTCCGTCTGTTGGTATCGGTTTCTGAGCTGTTGGACTTTTACTGGTAGAGGTGGATGTTGTTTTCACTAATGCTGTGCTACTCTGCAAGCTTTTAAGTCCACACCTTGCAGAAAACTTGCTTGATAGAAGAAACTTAGAACCATAATCATTTTCCTCTTCTCTTTGCTCTGACTTTCTTGTTTCCCACTCGATTTGTGTGCAGTTCGACTCCTGCGACTGGGACTCTGTCAGAGAGGTTTCTGCTTTGAGGACTTCCTTTTGTGTCAACTCGTGTTGGCTTTCTTTGAAAGGGCTATCTGTGAGTTTGCTGTCTGAACTAAGGCTGTCCAAGTCTGAGTCAAAAGGATATTTGCTGTGAGCTTGAGATCTCTCGCTGGATGTTGATTCTCTGTTTGTTCTACCTTCAAATGTTGTGGAGTCTTTGGTAGTCTGTCTTGTTGATGTGCATTTAGTAGTGGTGAGATCATCATCAACAAATGCATCAATAAAGCTGCTATCAATCTCTGCATTGTCTGACTGATAGCCTAGTCCGTTCAAAGCCTCTGTGATAAGGCTATCCAATTTGGGATCTTCCATTTCTAAATCCGGCAGGGGTGCAGATGGTAGCATCAGTTTCAGTGGATCATCTTTTATGTCTCCTTTAGTTTCATTATCTGGCACTATTTCCCCATTCTTGTTTAGTCCGAGCAGAGACAGATGCAAATCTGAAGAACTTCTCAAAATTGTGTAACTGGATCCAGATGAAATGGCTTTTGTGTGGTCCGTCTGAAACTTTTCCACTTTTGGCACATCTTTAAAGTCATTTTGTGCAAATGCATGCTGTCCACAGTATTGCTTATGGTCAAGAAAAGAGACAAGGTTATTGAAATTCTGATCACATTGCTTGCATGTCAAAAGCACATCCAGTTGGTCAAGGTTTGCCGAGACTAATGATGTAGCGAGTTGGTGGGCAGAATACGGAGGTGGGGGATGGTTTTCTGTTCTGTAGGTCTCCAGACAACCTTTCCCGCTGTCCATGTTGGACTTGGATTGCCTGTTATGTGACATGAAGCTTGCAATGTTCTCTTTGGTTTTTTCTTGTTTGTAGTGCAAGCCTCTGGATGCTTCTGAATGATAGTGATGCTGGTTTGTGTTCATGCTGCTAGATGATATCAGTGCCTTGTCCTGTTGCTGCTGATAAAACTGAGGGGACAGAACCTTTGACATTTGGCTGTCGTCAGAGTTACTGGTGACAGAGTTTGTGGAGGCCGGGGAGAGTGATGAACACGTACTGCCAGATGCTGGATTTTGAGTAGGTGATTGCGAAGGAGAATCATATGGTGAGACCATCTTCAGCCCTAAGGGTGCTACATGTAATGGAGGGTAGCTACAGTTTCTTGACGATGTCACTGGCAATGAGGGGTTAATACCAAAGTATGACGACTTGATCTTGGCATCACCCACCTGGCCTTGATTTGTGTCTACCTTGTTTGTAAAATGGCATGGTGGAATTGTGTTGCAACCTTGCTTGACACTGTCTTGCCTTTGGTTTGGGAAGCCCTCATTTTTCTTTTTGTTGAGAAAGTTAGTGTCTTTCTGGTTGCTATTTTTGTGTGGCTTACTGTCATCTTGCCAGTCTGATGGACCTATCAAAAAAGTAAGCTGCTGATTGCTCAGTTGCCTGGATAGATCAATCCTGTTTTGGTTTGGCAAGGCAGACGCGAAGTGTATCTGCTGCCAAGGCATATGGCCATTAATGCTGTTTTGTCTCTGTTCTGGTGCTGGTTGGTACTGACAGGGATAAGGCGTAGAGGTCTGGTCTATGAGTGGTGGTGGGAAGGCTTTGTTTGGCCCTTCCCATGGATGTGATACCCTAACATGGTGTTTACTTAGACTTTTGTCAAGTGGCCCTGGGCTGATGAGAATACCATTATGTGGAGGGCTAATGACATGTATTTGGGAACTGGAACCTTGTGCAATATTCCTAATATGATGAACACTGCCTTGAATAAGAACTCTCTGACTGGTGCCGCCATTTTTAAGATGGCAGCCTCTCTTACCCACTACCGCAAAGCCGGTATCCCTGCTGTCTACTGGACTAAAAGAATCCGATTTCTCTGAAACACTTTTACTCTGCTCTGATTGACGAGTGCTCGATGCTGAGCTCTCATCATTGCTGGGAACAGATGACTGCATACCATGTTGGGTCTGCATGTATTGGGGTGGTTTAGAGTGCACCTGGTACGACTGCCTGTCCTCTACCTGGTCATTACCAAACTGTGCATTACTTTGCATGGCCTCATGTCCCTCTGCAGAGGATGGAAAGGAAAACGAATTATTAGGGGTAAGAGAAACGTCAATGTAATCTTGAGACTGTGCGTTTCGATCACAGGGAAAGGAATCCGAGGCCGACTCCTCTAACAACGGATATCCGTACTGAAATGGCATAGGCATAAAAGTACCATTGGTCTTGTTCAAGTCCACAAGGTTGTTTGGCTTTTGTGAAGTAAGTCCAAAACTAGTGCTTCTGAAAGTCCTGTCTCCAGACTGCCATGTGTCCGTTTCGCTCAGTTGAAAGTCAGGGAATAAAGTTTCATTGGCGGGTTGTGTGCTGTTGCTCTCAATTGGGCTGGACTTCTGTTGCGGTTGTGGTGGATTCTGATGAGCAGGTCCTCCAGAGGGGGCGGCCACAGCCTGTGAGGTATAGCTTTGGGAAGTAAGGTTAGGCGAGCTCTCCTGGAAGCATCTGAACTGTAGGTCTTCCTGCTGCAGTTCAGCCTCTCGCTCTGGAATACTTGGCACGTGGAAGCGGTAGCTGCCTGAGACAGGACCCCTGCTGCACTCAATCTTCTTTGGAGGCGAGACTTTCTGCTGGGGATAGGCTATCCCAATTGTGGGATTCGAGCGTGGGTTTGTAATACTCAGTCTGTACAACTGCTGCGGGTTGCCACGCTCTCCTTTTCCTGACTTTTTACTCTTGTCTCTGTTGCGACTCTTTCCACTCGGCGACTGAGGACTCTCCTTGGTGCTGGGCCACGTCCTGTTGCTGTTGAAAGAATGATTTTGCAGTGACTTAAAATCAATCTTTCCAGCCTGCTGCGGCCGAATCACAGCCTCACGTTGCTGCGTGTTGTCTCTCTCTTTTTCTGCAAACTTAGCAAGATTGTTCACAGCCTGTGGCTCCAGACTCACATTGTGAAAGTGCTTTGGGGACTTTTTTAAGCTTTTATTCTCCACAGCCCCCTTATCCTGTTTTTTGGACTCATTATTCAGCTCTTTGGCAGCCAAGGGCTGTTTAGTCTCTTCAGTCATGATGCCGGTGTGGCTAGTTTAGCACGCTGGTCCTTATCTGCGCAGGCTGCGACATGGACACATTGTGTTCCAGTCAGAATCAATAGGCCTGCGGTAACAGAAGCTCAAAGCACAGGATTATTTTCTCTCGTCCTTATCTCTTCATTTCCCTGATGATGGAATGTTCATCTGTCATCTTGATGTTCTGAAAATAAAAAAGAGGATTTGAGAGAAGTCAGTTTTTCACTTTAGATTTGACATTTGTTTACATAAAAATTTTTTTTTTTAAAGTATATGTATGTATATTTAAAAGTATGAATAAATCATAAATACACACAAAAGCAATTACTCAGAATATAAGAGGTTTTTTTTTTAGAACTGAAAAATGGACAGATCAAGTAATTCCACTTCTCACCTACAGAGGGCAGAATTGCATCAGTTTTGCCACACAGTAGGCCTACTCGTCATTCACATAAATCAACAAGAATTGCAAATTAAAGCATGAAACTGTACACAAAATATACAGCACCAGATACTACGACATACAAATCATAGTGAAAAGACACGTAATTGTGTATGACCTTCTTTGGGTGCTCCAGACATTGCTTATATTCGGGTTTACTTTGGCTAAGAGTGTTTTGGCTGTGGCCAGACTATAAGCAGCTGAGAGTTTGGCAGTAAAGTGCTATTTTTCTGCTTGGAAAATCTATGTATACAGCGCCTTTCAAGTGCGTGCTTTGAGCAGCTGACCCTAGGAAAAAAAAAAAAGTTACATATACAAAGAGACTATTAGTGCTTTTTGCTTTGAGGCCATTCGGGGATGAGACAATCACAGGTCAATACTTGCCTCTCATTCACTCCCTTGCACATCCACAAGAGGAAAAGCAGTGGGGGGAAAATGTACAAATGTGACGTACGAACATTGTGCAAAATCCTTTTTTTTTATTTCGCAGATTGCTTTTTATTGGATCTTTTCCCCCCTCTGTTTTCTCCTAGAGGCAACAAATTCTGGACCAAAACCCACAACCATATCACATGATTTAATCTTCCCTGTGGCACACATGACCCAGCATCCATAATGGTATGCTACAGGAGCAAAATTAAAGAGCACTAACAATACATCTGCGTCATATGGCGAGAAAGTGGGGAATGTCGGTCAAGCTACATTTTCCCTCCCTTCCATCCCTCACTTTCACTTCTCACCCTAACCTAACCTTTCATCTCATCCATACCTCCCACAAATAAGTGCACCGCTGTATATAATTCAGAAATGGGTTGTACTGCAACTTGCGTAAGACAAAAAAGACTGTGTAATCCATCTCGACATCTATTTACTTCCATCTTAGAGGCCAATACGTTACCTTTGCCCTCTCACAGATTTCTTCCACAATCACTGTTTTTCCTGTCAAATTTAATATGCTTTGTATATGCAGAGCAATCAACTTGTTTCCTTGACAAGGCCACGGGCTACAACCCTGGTCTCATCTTTTGATAAAATAGGGTAAGGTATGAGAGCTCTGCTATGACTCGTTTTAAAACATGTGAGCTACGCATTAGATGTCTTTTGAAGCAAATGGGGCATTTTGACAGACGCGCAATTCATAACCTCGAGTGTACAGTGAGTATTTCACTCTTAAAGTATGACAGCGTGACTGATAAGGGTGTGGCTCAACATACCTGGCCTAAGAACAAATCCCTGAAGCACTTTGTTAAAAAGAAAAAAAAAAATACACACATTACCTCCTAAAAGCCACTGATCTTCCTATTGCCAGCAAAGTCTGAAAATAACAGACCATGTAAATCAGTCCATCTCCACTGTTTCACCTTTAGATCTGGTTGCTCTGGCCCAAGCACATCACTCTCTGCCAATTCATAAATAATAAGCCCATTTAAGATTATTGAAGAGAGTAAAAGATTGAAACGTCCAAATAAAAACTATAACTGTGATTAGTTTGACTGTTTTGCCTCCGGCTACAGAATACCTGAGGCTTAATAGGTTAGAATTAACATCCATCTTAATATTTCAAGCAGTAACTGAACCTAAGTTTGATTTCGGAAGGAATGCACTTTAAGACTCAACTAAATTCTTCCCTTACGAATCCTATCTGATCATACCTAAACTCTAAAAACGACAAATCTTGTGACTAGTGCATCAAGTTAATGTCCTGTGATGTTAAGAAATAAATAAATAAACTTATGAACTAGTGCTGTTGCTCTGAACGGCAACGACTCTGCTTTCGTTGTCATTCTTCTCAAAGGCTATCTTATCTATCCCGTCGTCCACCTGGCTCTGGTATTTAGCAGGTTGGTCTGGAGTCCGAGCTCTGCCTGGGTTTGGATCTGACTGTGAAAAGTCACATCCCCCCTCCAGCTCCTGTCATAGTCAAAGCTGGAGTGTCTGTTCGTTTCCCTGCAGCCCGAAGGATGACTCAACTCCGCTCGACTGCTGGGAGCACCCTGCAGAGGAGAAGCTTGATCTGGCCAGGAGCCATACATCACGTCTCCCTCTGTGTTTGCCCAGGCCGGCCAGCCCCCCTGGAATGGCCACAGAGGGGAACACAAGCTGACTGTGACAACAAAGACAGCAGTTGCAGGACTCGCAAGGGCCTACTAGAAGTATCACCAAAGCCAGAGCTGTCAGCATACAAAGAACGCGGGGTCATTTATATCCTCACAACTGTCAGTCTGACTTCTCCACCCTATCTCTACTCTTCCCGAAGCCAGTCCTCGCCACACACAGACCATGAATTAATGCCCTTATCCATCCATAATCTATTTAAAGTGCATATTTGGTGAAACGTTAGCTCTCTGGTAAGCCAGCTTTATTTTTTTTCACTCATGAAAGATTAGAGTTTATGAGATCTTGGCCAGGAACTAAAGAGTTTTGCGTTGAAAGTATGACTTGATATCAAATCCCGTGAGAGTAGTCTGAAAATGGCTCCATAAAACAGCATTTTAGGCAGTTTTATAAGTCAATTAAGGCAAGCTTGTGTGTTCCACAGCCCGGGTGTCAAGCCTGCCCACACACTACCAAAAGCTCCATATGGTTGTACCACACATGCACACCCACTCGAAGTCAACGAGAAAGTTTGTTTGCACGTCAAATCATCTTTTCCAAGTGAACACAATCTCAAATGCTAATTATCTAGTGCGTCTCAGACATTTATCCTGCTGTTTTCCTCCGAGGAAAGCTAAATGTCTTTGAGAAAACCTTAATTTCCTGAGATAGATTCCACACAGGATGTACCGTATGTGGTTTGAATCACAACGAAAACACGCCATTTAACACCTCTGAGAAAATATCCTGTCAGATATCATCTCCAATTAAACCTCCATTAGTCCTTCTCTGTCTCTTTCCCCTGGCAATCCTTCTATTTATTACGGTGTGTGCAACCCAAGCAATTACCTGTCCATTACTTGTGCGTAAATGAATTATAAATCGTCTTTATGACCTTGAGGTGTGAACTCTTGGGGTCTGAAATGATTTGTTTGTTACTAATGGTATTGCTTTTACTCCTGTGTGTGTAACATCTGATAAATGTACACATGATTCACCCAGATTTCCCAGCCAGCACTTAAGAACAATATGTTACAGGAAGCCAAAACTATCACTTCTTTTCCACTAAGAAGGAAAACGCTGGCATTAGCCAAAGCCTTACAGAAATAACAGAGAAGATAACATGTTAAATGAGAAACCTATAGTGACAGTGTCCATCTTTTATGCTGTCACGCTGTAGATTTATTTCTGCACACAAGGGCAGGCTCTGTTCCAGAAGCCAGTGTGCTGCCTACATAGAACCGGTGACTAATTCAAAAAGCTCTACAAAGGTACCAAAACTGTGCGTCATACTCAGCATAAATAGTGCTATTCATATAAAACAGGCTTGCCAGTCTAATGTTGATTTAAGTAGCCTAATCCATTTCAGGATTGAGTGAATCAACATTGTTACAATGCATTCTGCAATGTATTATGGGATGCGTTTTTATGTAAATTCAGGCTCTTTTCAGTGGCCTGTGACGAATTAAAACGCTGCCTGTGTAGGTAGTTCCTTTATTTTGGATGGGAGTCATAAACTCTCATAAATGTGTCTTTGCCATTTACAGGATGCTCTACAGGGGTTCAGCTGGCATTTGTAGGAATGGCGAGCAGGCTTCGGGACAAAGCTCCAAAAACAAAGAAGGGTCCATCTGGGATAGCGCTGCTCAAGACGGCACATCCTCTAGAATCCTGCACCTTTAAACACAAAGGCTCCTTGTATCTCCCTGTAAGCCAATAAGGAGTGTTGGGTGGCCTCTCTGACACTGTCGGCTTTTTCCAGATGCTCACTGTGGCAAAAGATCTCCTCAAAGAGAAGAGAAGAGAAGGGGAGAGACAAAGACAATCTGAAAGGCTGGGAGGATTATGACAGACCCTCATGGGATGATGGGACTGCCTCTCATCTCACAGGTAGCAGCTAAATCGCTTTAAGTCTGCACTGCTCGCGCCAAAAACACAACAACTGGCTCAAGGATTGCCAGCGTTTACGCCCACACACCTGGTGCGCTGCCAGAGTAGGCGACTATTAGCCAAACCGACCTTCAAAAGAATCCAGCTCTCTTTATATAGTTTTTTTTTAAAAAAACATCTAGCAGAGTTTTTAGACGCAGACTAAAGTCAACAATGACTGGCTTTTCAGTATCCTGCTTGCATTCTAGTGTGAATTACCCAGCGTAATTCTTCATGACACCTTAAAAATAACTCTCATTTAGTAAAATTAATGTGTTTGATATGCAGATAATAAAGAACTTTAAATAGTCGCTTAGAAAGCAAACACAGCTGCAGTAGCTCGCAAACCCATTTATTTTTAGCTTTTGGCATACATGATAGCTAACGGGTAACAGAAGGACGTATATCAGATTTTATCCCTGTTTTTTAAAAGGTCACATTTCAGGATGCTATGAGATTACCTCATAACCGTCCTTTCCAGAAATGTGCTGACTAGTGTGGAGAAGAATTTTCGATAGAGTTCGTAAGCATTCATGCGTTTGTGTTGTGGGGGTAAACCAGAGCATAATACCCTTCAAACTTTCCCTTTCCAACCCCAGACCAGACCATTTTTACTATGTAATTTCTGACCCAGTCTGTTTCCATATTGCTAACCACAGCATTCCATAAACATGATGGAATCTTAGTTTCAGGCCGTTTAAAAAGAGATTTTCCCCATTTTTGACACAATTTCCCGAAGGCCTACAAGGATATGGAACATTACTCATGAGTCGAGCAGCGAGCGAGTGAGAAAACGTCTTGCGTTAACAATAGACGGTTAAACTAATGGGACATTAATAAGTTGAGAAGAGGGTCAGGCTCCTAGTCTCGTTATGAACCTGTTGACCTTGAGCATTATTAGCACTAATTAAGCACTTTAAAACATCAGCCTCCACTGATCCTTCCTCTTTCAGGCCGGAGGATTTTGTCGCTGTTCTGAATCAGCTTTATTTTATTAACCGTAAAATGAACTTCATCAAGGACGAAAGGAGAAAGTGATACGTGATCGCTGCTAATGACCAAAATGTCCCCAAACGCTTTGAACTGGATACAATAACTTGAGTCACTTTGCGAAGGTACTGTACAAAGACGTCCATCTGCACCCAGCATGGGATTATATTTATTCATTAATCTGGTACAGCTATTTCATTCAGATAATGTGTACATTCTCCACCTCTACAGCTCTGTTTTCAGAGGAAGTTCTCTTAATAGTTGGTCATTTATTACGCTGAAACCCTTTTCAAATAAAGCTAAAATCAGACTTATGTATTGTGATGGTTGGCTTTCAGCCTAAGATCTTGCTTAAAGAGAGAGATTGAGGTAAAACACTAGCCAGTGGACATGATTTTAGAAGCCTGGCTCAAGCCAAAGATAAGTGAGCTCTAGAAGTTTGGCAACAAGTGCCGTTTACTTCCACTTTTCTTTCATATCCTCTCAGCAGCTCTCAAAGACAGAGGACAGCCCAGCACCACATGAGCTAAACTCCCTTATTCTTCGGCTCAATGCCTGTATCAACTAAAACGCTGTATGTTCAACTGACGTTAAAGTTCAGTTAGGGCCAAACGGAGGGAGAGTACCAGGGTAAAAGGGGAATTACCTATTTTGCGATTATAATCAGTCACATTACATCACTTAAAATTACTTTTTTTTTTTTCTTTCTTTTTAAATGTGAATTTTTATATGGGCTTTTCCCTCTTTATTGGATAGAAGCCATTAGGCATGAGTAGAGGCTTGGGATATGCCACAGAACAGGCTTTATTAACCTGTATCTTTCACATGAATACCACGCTTTAAGAGAACATCTACACTATGAGTTTAGTCTTATTATAAATATGAATAAAATTAAGGAAACGTTGCTTTGTGGTGGCTAAGGTTGTGATGATTTGGGTTTTACTGCTTAATGGGTTTTAACATCGCTATGAGTTAAAGACGTTCAAGAGATAGTTTACTCAAATATTAAAATTATATCATTAACCTTGTGACTTTGTCGTACATCTATCCCATGTGACATCAGTGGTTCCGCTGTCATTTTTTGAAAATTAAGAATACTTTTTGGGCGTAAAAAGAAAACTAAAATAACCTCATTCAACGCCCTCTTTTTTGCAGTTTGATGCACAAAAGAGAAGACATTTTTGAATAAAGTCATTATTTTTGTTTTCTTTGAGCATTTAAAAGTATTTTTGTAGCTTCATAAAATTATGGTGGTTGGATATGGATGGTCAGAAATCTCTTCCGATTTCATCAAAAATATCTTAATTTGTGTCCCTAAAATTAATGAAAGCCTTACAGGTTTGGGACGAAATGAGGGCGAGAAGTTACTGACAGAATTTTAAGTTTTGGGTGAACTAACCCGCTAAGGGTGGTTGGAAAAAAACGTGTAAATATTGTAGCGTTAAATGCAAATTTGTGAATGTGTGCAATCAGATGTCCACATTCGTGCTTGTGTCCCTGTTACTGGTGTTTGTTTTTTAGGTGTGGACCGGGTGGGGTCTTGTGTAGAGATACGAGATAAGGGACGGCAGTTAAGAATGCTAAAGTTTGGCACTCTGCCCACAGGCTAATGAACTCCGACCTCAAATTTTGGGATTTCTGTTTTAACAATCCATGAGACATGACTCCGCAAGATGTCTAATATATGTAGTCTGTATCTGATGTCTACTAGCTTCTCAATCTAAAGAGCCACAAACCTTTTAGTTGGAAAGACTGCGAGCATGAGGTCTTAGTCCACAGACTTTCAATTTATGCATCCTTTTATATTATAGGTTAAATTATTTTGACAGTTACATGGCTAATATGTTGTCTTGTTTAAAGGTGCCCTAGAATGCATTGAGAGAATATTTTAAATAGTTGTCTGATATGTACATAGAAGGTGTGTAGCTTA
>JAUCMS010000055.1:14670926-14684346 GCA_032357445.1 Enteromius radiatus
TATTTATATTTATCATGCGTAATATTTTAGTAATAGTAATAATAAAATTATTATTGATACTATAATAATAATAAAATAACATTACTATAGTCATATAGTCAATGTTTTTAGCCAAAGTGTGCATCCCAGCACTCTAAATCACAATTAATTTTTTTCCATTAAAGCCCTAAAATTCCTAAAATCAATGACTCAGTACCTTAAATTTTGTATAAAAAGTGCAAGAACATTTTATACAAACATTTTATAAAAAACCCAAGCTAAATCTAGAGGCCAGAATATCATAGAGCCTTTTTTTTTTGATGTGTGCCGTGATCAGCCACGCAGAACACCTCAGCGCTCAGGTTTCCTTCAGAAAAGATACAGATCTGGTTTGCTATTACTAAAACACAAACACACACATATTGAACCTCACCAGCAGGAACTCTCAGACACAGATACACAACTGTTTTGAAAAACGTCAGGCTGAAGACAGACAAAATAGAGCCCAATCTCTCCATCTGCGCACCAAGCGTCGCAGGATTACAGAGGGTCACTCGGGCCAGACGCAAATGGAAACAAAAGCGCTACAGGCTGGAAAACATTACATTAACGGTTCTCCATGACGACGGCGCTCAGCCGAGTGAAGCTGTCTGTCCATCAGAGGGATCACGGTACAGTACGTCTAAACCTGACAGATGCTTGGACATGTTGAGATGCGTGCACATTCAATCTGGACTGAATTCAGATAAAAACACAAGGTTCCTCACGAGCGCACACAGACAGCACATCCCAGATGGGACCATCAGCCATTTCCATTTTCTCTCTTCACAGAATAAGTGTCAGAGAGGTTAGTGTGTGACATCAGAATGACTTTCGGTTCACTGCTTTGAGCAGTACAACTCCTATCTTATTGAACGGGGGAAAAAGAAAGTGTAAAAGCTGCTTACAGCTCACATTTTAATAACATCTCTGGGATCAGCAATAAACATTGACATGAAATCTTGCGTTCAAATAATAAAAAAAAAAAAATAATTATATTTCAGCTCAGTCCAGTGAATGTGCATGTGTGATAGAGAAAACTTTTTAGTGCAACACCTACTGTTTAAAATAATGCAGAAACTATAATAATAATTTCTGGTACAAATCTTAACTGAAAATAGAATAAAAATCCAATTTCAGCTAGTTGCAAGAGTAACAAAATAAAACAGACTAAAACAAGAAAAAATAAATTAAAAAAGACAAAAATACAGCACATTTTATAATTAACATAAATAAAATAAACATTTTATAATTTAAATAAATTATTTAAAATAAATAATTAAAACACACATTGTATTTCCATGTTTTATAAGGACATTCCATAGGCGTAATATTTTTTTTTTTTTACTGTACAAGCTATATTTATTATTTTCCTAGCTCTCCCAGGGGTATATCACTTTCAGTGTTTTTTTTTAGATTTTCAAAAGAGCTTGTTCCTCATTGGGACCAAAAAATATCCCCACAAGGATTGTAAAACATTAAATTTTGACCTTGCGGGGACATTTGGTCCCCATCTTAAATACCAGGCACACATACACATGCAAATATATAGCATGGCAGCCTTTATGAGGAGACTCACTCCATGTACAATAAAACTTTTATTAGTCTAATAATAGCTTGGGTGTACATATCTTGGATCTGCACCATTCTGAACGGGGTGCATGAAAGTAAATGGCATTATCATTCTTACTGAATCCCTCCATCAGCATCACTGTATGTCCAGCCATGGGGAATCACCTTGAGATGATCGAGGAACAGACCTGATCAGTCTAGATACATCACACAAACACAGCAGACATTTACGGCTGTTCACAGGACCGCCAAGCCTCTGTAGCATGACATCTCATTTTCCATACTGTAATGCCTTCATTTAACAGAACTGAAATGTGTTTTCTATTTGGATTTAAAAATGGGGAAAACTGGACCTTGATCACCTCATAAGGGCAAGCATATGCTTATTACGCCTGATAGCGAGAGCGCGTGAATCAAACTGTTTGGCTGACCGTTTCAGAGCCCTGGACCGAACCCAGATTAACCGTTCAGATTAAAGCCTCTAAAAGTGAGTCGTTAATCATTATTCTGGCTGTATTATTAGCGGTACTTGCTAAGTTAAGCGTTATTATTATTATTACTCATACTCAGGGTTAGATGTTTCATTCTAAATGATCTGAATTAGTTGAAAATGCTTTGGCTTTAAGGACTCAAAGATAAGTTTTTTTTTATTTTTCGTTCTGAAGTCTGATTTTTCATTCTAGAATTATTTTTATTTTTAGTTAATAGAAATACACACATGCAACTTGAGTAAGGCATACAAAGGCATCCAAAACATCATTGGTTTGTTGTTTTAACGTGTTCTTATTGTTGCTTTCAAGACTATCACAAGTCACTTTTGCTAAATTAAAGAGCATTATCTTGGTTACAAATCAACAGAACTTGCAACAGCGATGAACAATACTGTAATCAAAGCCTGCTAACAATGCACAAGGTCAGTGAATGCAAGATTTTTTTATGGCAGCACAGAACTAGCCTGTGATTGAGCCGAAACGCTCTCGCAATGGCTTTGCTCCAGTGGGTCATCCTTACCGAGTTTCAACATCATTGCCGTTCTGCAATTCCCACTGCACTGGTAACTGCCTAAAATAGTAACCCACCTCAAAAGGATGATTTCCTCAAGTCTACTACTCGTTTCTGGGGATTCATGAAAGAGCTTAACATAAATACAAGCTTCAGATTTCTGCTTTCAATCCATTCGGCCCATTAGCTTCCTAAGCCTCCATTACGAGTGTGTTTACTGTAAACACATCGCTCCTACCGAGAGCGCCGCAGATACACAACATACACATTGGCTTGATAAAACCCTGGGATATTTCTTCAGCGACTTTACAATTTTGGACCAAAAAAAAGGATTTCGAAACAATAAAGGCACCAGATTCACATTATTTTCTCGGAGAGGTCTGTGATTTCTCAATTATAACCTTTCAAATACAAACTGCATTTAGGCCTAGAGAGTGAATGTGTGCGTTACGGTGACCGAATTTGCGCTTTTTTCACATTCCCTCCGCTGCGCCTTATGATCTTGGCAGGAGGGCGTCTAATTTGGGTGAGAATGCAGGCTGGAGCCAATCTAGCAGCTCTCTCTCCTTCCTTGTTTCTCCTTCCTCCCGCTCCCCTCAGAGCAGGGCGGGGCTCGTATAGTTTTACTGCTATCATAATAAACATACAATTGATACAGGAGGTGGGCCGGACGAGGTTTGATGCTGTAAAGTCAAGTGCCTACAGCAAGCAACAACCGTAGCAATCACAAAACCCCCAACATCCTCTTCTTGCCTTGTACAGACTATAGTCTGAGTATATAGACATGAGCTTTATGTTTATCACTCTTCCCCCCGGAGCGAACGGCGCAAGAAGGCGATTAAACATTTCCTTTATCAGCCAGACGTGGCCAACAAACCTACATGCAAACGTATGTCTCTTGGCAACATGGAAATAAATACACTTAAAGGGCGCCATTTACAGAAATGAGAGCAGAACTAATTTGCATGAATGATACCCAAAAACATTTAGTTCGTATACTGAGTTAAAAAATTATGCATGTTTTTGGCGCTAAAAATAGTTCGTTGGTAACTGTTACTAAAATTGGTAGTACGCTCTAGCATATTCAAACTAATTTCGGTTATATAAAACCATTTTTATATAAATCAACATATTTGTGTGACAATAAAAATGCTTTGCGAACATTTTATGCAGAAATTAGTTCTGCTTGTAAGACAGCATGCTAGTTTGCATACTTGAAATGTGCGAAAAGGACGCATTGCGCTATTGCTTTTATTAACGTCACTAAAATAGTTATACTATAAGTAATTTTTGAAAATTGAACGTGCAGAATAAGTTTCAATGCAATTTGTGTGTTAATTTACATAAGAATGGTTTTCATGTCGACTAGATCAAGACCAAAGACTGCTTGGTTTGAATATTTTACATGCATTTTACATTTTACATTGCTAGATGTTAATATTGCTAGTTGGTATGTTTTGTTTCTATGTTTTAAATCACATGCTAAGTGTGTTTTAAATCTACACAACATGTGAAGTATGCATTACTACCATGCCAAAGTTCCCTTTTTCTATAACACAAAGAGTGCATGTCTACCATCTGGACATCTGTCCTGTATTTCGGACTCGCATATTCTAATCTAATCCATATTATGTAGAATTCAGACTGAGTCTGATGAAACATTATACTGTATGATTCTACCTATGGCTGATGAAACCAACAGGAAGCTACAGTACAATAAACCAGACACTTGTAGACAATACATGAAGACTGAACTAAAAATGCAAGTATAATGCTTCATTCAGCTCTGTTAGAGCAATAAAACTCCAACCGAGTGTGCATATGCTTACTAGTGACCTTTAGAACTAACAACATCCAAAAATAAAGTCTGCATATAGTCCATACAACTCAACCACTTAAAAGAGCTCTCACAGACTGACTGTCTAGGAGACGGTTTAAGAAAAGGAAGCATATAAAATGGCATTTACCATATTAAAAAAATATGAAAGCCCTTCCAATATTGCTCTTTGTTATTTATAAGACTCGTGACATCATCTGTGTGCTAACTAGGGCTGCAACGACTAGTCGACGGCAAAATTCAAAAGTGGAGATTTCTGAAAACGCCGGTTATGCTGTTAGAAACGGGGTTTTAGGTTCTCAAACGTCACATTATGCGCCAGAAAATGCTTAACGTCGCGTGAGCGCCCTATTTACATAGGTTTGGCATAGTTATTATGGCGCTCGACGGCGTATTTATGCGGATTGATACAAATGACAAGTTTTTTTGAAAACGATGTTGTGTGCACAAGGAGGGGAGGAAATATTGGTTTCTCTAAATACCCGGCTATGTGTAAATGTGGCCTTATGGAACAGTGTTTATTTTATTTACTCTTTTGTTTACTGCAATGTTTGCTATGCAGAAAATGCACTTGGAAGCAATAAACGTTATGTCTACGTAATTTTTTTGTGTTTCATCTTGTTAATGGAAGGAAAATGCTACAAACTAAATATATTAAATATACAAAAGAAACAAAGCCATATTTATTTCTACTTTTTTTGCAGTTCATAATGACTAGTCGACTATTGAAATAGTCATTAGTTGCAGCCCTAGTGCTAACTGACACGGGAAACTTATCTGTGTACAATTTAAGGGGTTTACGATGTTTGGTTTTGTTGGTGCACAATTGCAATCTGCGCATCAGATAACTCAGATTTCAGATTCCCTTGAAATGATTGTGTTCGGAGCAATCCATTAGTCTAATTGCTGTGCTTGTCATTGAGGAAAAACAGAAACGCAAATAATCAGTGGCTCTGGTCTAGAAGCTCACGAAGCTTCCTACTGGTCTTGAGCCAAGCAATCAGCTTCAGATGACCCTCAACTACTGACGAAATCTCTCCAAAACACTTTCTTCTCGTGACAGGGTGCATGGAAATTAAGAAGTCCTGAGGCAAGAATTAAAGTTGATTGGCCAATGCTAATTTATTATTATTACGCATTTTACAAATTTTCCATAAATAACACATGATAAGAGTAGACAGTGTTTTCTGAAAGCCACAGCCAAAAAAAAAAAACGCAAAGGAGAAAAGAAATGCATATTCCTAGTAAAAAAACGAATGCACTCTGTACGCCCGAGCCAAATGGGGCGGTAGCAGCTTTGCTAACTTTTGGAGGGGATAGGCTAAAACAGATTATGAAAGACGTTTAAAGAGCACCATCATACACCTCATTTATTTTAGCGGTACCTAAACGTCTAGTGGATCATTGTGACGTCATTTCTTTCACACAAAAATGAGCATGGAAGCCTGGTTTTGCCTTGAGCCTAGCTGATGGAAATCTTGCCCTCCTAAAATGCATTGTGCCAGATCAAACACTGGTTGAGGTGTCTTGTGATTGATTGCGACGCATTTAAAAGTTTTGAGTTAAATATGAGACATATTGTGTATAAATGATATTTAAGAGGCAGAATAAATGGCTATGTGAGTTCACATGAATTACTACATGGCTTTAAAAGATAGGAAATATAGCACAAGTCATATATGGATTATTGTTATGATAATTATGGATAGTTCACCCAAAAATGAATCAGAAGTTACAGTTTATAAAGTTTTAAATATGAATATAATTGCTTCGAATTAGTTCAGAAGAACCCCTGGAGCTGTGTGGAGCACTTTTGATGATGGATAGACAGACTTTTTTGGTCTTCAACAGCCATTCACTGCTTTGAAAGAGCCATGGCATGACTCTAAGATGGCTTGAGGGTGAGTAAATCATGGGGTAATTTTCATTTTTGGGTGAACTACCCCTTTAAATCTGCATCCATGGGATTTTTTTCACATTTTATTGTGCGCTGGAAAAAACCAGCATGAATACTAGACTTTCCCAATGGATGATAAATGTGCATTTAAACACCCAAGCCATATCTATTGTTCTCATTCTTTTAATTTAGGCCAGTAACTTCCCAGTGTATGATAAAATGTTGTGACAAATCCCATTAATGTATATTTAGAAGCCAGGATCAGTTATGCACAGTTAATACAGGCACTGCCAACTTGAGTATTTAAACATTCTGGGAGTTTGAGGGTCTGCTTCCAGTGTTACATCATTGTGTGTTTGTCAAAAGAGAGAGAGAGAGCGTTTAAAGGGACAGCGGCAGAGACAGAAAGGAAACGAGCCAAGTTTGAGAGGGCAGGTGACACGCTGTGATGAGTTCAGTCCAGGGCCGTTATTAGAGTAATGAGAACTACACAGGAAAAATATTGGCCCAGACCTGGACAGCTGAGAAACTGAGAGAGAGAGAGAGAAAGGCTGAGGTGAGAGGTTACATAAGGAAACAGGATTGGCTGGACACAGATTTCATTCCATACACTATTTAAAGGGCCATCTGGTGGCCACAATCTCAATCTCTTCTTCATATCTGCACTCCATTCCCTACCCTCATTCCTTCATCCTTTCCTTTCTTCCTACAGAATAGTATCTCTAAACACTCTTTCCATGTCGTAGCAATCCAATCTTGCAATATCCCATCCATCCTCACTGCATCCTCCAACCTCACATGATTAGTTATTAACTTCTGCCTCGTATCTGACACTTCCAATTTTTATCCCATATTCCAGATATTCTTATAAGACGTGCTCAAGACTCCATGTGGATTTGTTTAGTGATACCCATTTTCCTTTTATTTGAAGCTTATTTGGTCACTTTACATGGCTCAGGGAATTTGTTTATGTAAATGTGTTTACATGTGCATAACTATTATTGACAAGGCACACATGCTGTCCTAAATACAAGTTTTTAAGAGATTCGCACTAGTATAATGTGTAATTGCAGTCCAAAAAAAAAAAAGGAAAGGGAAATAAAATAAAAAAAAAAATACATAGTGATCTAAATAGTCCAGATGTCAGATACTGCAAGTGCTCTTTTAGGTTGATGCTGAAAATGCATTACTCAAATAAATTTCAACAATTAACTGCCTTGTATTTATTCAATTATGGATTACAGCAAGAGATGTAATTATACACTTCTGCAGCCACAAAATGCATGTATGTTTTGCAGGGGGTTTCAATACGCACCATCTGGTTTGAAAAAAAAACACATCATCGCTGCCTGAGAAAATATACTGGAATAACAGTTACTATGATAAATCTAATAGAAATATTCACCCCCTGCTTTTTTAAAGGCTGGGTGTCACACTACACACTAGGATACACACTAGTAAAACTAGTATCCACTCAAAGCTGGTAAACAGTAGCCTTCTCCCCAGAAGTGTGACACGAGCAAGCAAACAAACAAATGTCAAAAAAATAAATAAATAAATAACTGCGGGTATGGCTTTAACCTGGCACTGCCAACTGTTTATTTTCCTGGAATATCCGTACTAGCGTTCAGTGACAGGACTGAGCACGCATCCATGGAAAGTGCCACAGGGGAGAGGAGAGGAAAAGTCGGGAGGGGTGGACGCAGGTTGACGAATATCTGAGATTCCAGTACCTGGCCTGACCTCTGTGAGTGACCTCCCAGCGTGACTTACCTGGGAGGCTTCCTTTATGAGGAACACGAGGACAGTAAATCTATGAATAAAAGCTGAAAACTGGCTCAGTGTCATGTACAGGAATCCTAGCCCCTGACTACTTTATAGCTTCAGAGCCAGCATGATATAGATCCTGAATAATAACTCCTCAGCGCTTGTATAGACTCATTCTGTCCATTTACATTTGTATATACATACAGACACACACACAGAGAAACAACACAACAAAATAACATTTTCATTAAATATGACATGAGTCATTTCTTTTTTTAACATGGCATTATCCCATTACCACACTTGCACACTATACACACTTAAGGGAACTTGTGTATATATATATATACGACACACACCATCATTTATCACACTTGTCAAATGTCAGCCCTTAAATGACATTGAAGCATGCATGGATAGGAGTGCTAACATCACATATCAAGTAAAAACATCTTCAGACACAACTGTCAGCTGTATGTGTGTAGCGTGATTAAGTACAGCAAGCACATCCACAATCATTCATGCACAGAAGCATCAAGTGGATAGATTGGACCCTCACCTTGCAAGCAGCGCTGAAACTCCCAGCAGCTCAGTGTGTGTGTGTGTGTGTGTTCCTGTCCCACTCCTCTCACTCTTACAAACCGACGCCTCTCATCCACAACTCACCGCATGGCTCTCATTACACTCAAATGCAAGGAGAGGGCGAAAGAGAGAAGAGAACTAGTGAGGAGAGAGAGAGAGAGCTTAGCCCAGCCCAGAAAGATAAGTGAAGCTGGCAGGACTGTCCCAAGCTTGAGGAACTTTTTTTGGGGGGTTGTTCATTTCTACCTTCTACTGCTTCTACCTCTCAATCTATCAGCTCTCAGAAGCAGCTTTCCTTCTGCGTCTAGCCTTCACTCTCCACTCCTGTAAACACTTTCTCTCTCTCTCAGCAGCTGGAAAAGGGAAACACACCTGCCGGACTCTTATTAAAGGAGGTGATGACTCTCCATGAGGAGAACTTGCTGAAATCCTCTTCCTTTTTTCCTTTTCTTTTCACGAAAACTGATGACAGATTCTCATTAGCTTGTCCTGGGGAAAAATCGCTCTCTCTGTATCGCTGTTGTTCATCCTCCTTTCCTTTCTTTAGTTTCTTTTTTGGATTTTTTAAATCACATTAAGTTTGGGATGAAATTTATGAAAAAGCATTATATTACCTGACAGTGGGTATGAAGAATTATGAACCCATTTTAAGTGATGTTTCCAAGATCACACTTGTGTGTCAAAGTCAAATATTTCTGTTAACAAGGTATTGCAAGATGTAAGTTAACAACAAAAGGGAACCTCGAACTGAACCATGGGGGACACCTCGGGTTGGCGAGCGGTAGATTTGCAACTCTGAATAGGACTTTTCTACCCAATAGTTAAGAAGTAAACCAGAGATGTACCAGAGTATACCACTGTTGGCAATAGCAATACCAGTGTTGGCGTTATAAATAAACGGCGTTACTAACTGCGTTATTTTTTTCAGTAACGTTTTTCAGTAAGTTTCCCCCATTACAACAGCGTTACCATAACTGACAATAAAATGTGGCGTTACTATAAGTAATTATAATATTATTAGCATTTGTATTTTTCAGTCCATCTCAATGGATGCGCAGTGTAGCTGTATTTGACGTAACGTTACCATAATCTCTGTGAAGGCGCTCGGGTTTCACACAAAGAAAGATGAAGAGCAAGAGAGTCTTTCATAACATGCAGACTTGACGCGCTACGTGTAAACGATATTATTTGTTGTGTTTTTCTGTCTGTTTTCATTTGGATTTCCTCAACTTTTAAGAACTGCCGATTTCTCTGTTAGTGGGCGGGACTAATGCGCTAGTGACAATCTTATTGGCTGGCGCTCACCTATTATTGTCCCTGTTTTGATTTCGGCAAATCAGTTTGAGTGAACGTATCTTACGTGATTAATATTCATGAACGCTGCAGCTCATTAATACTTAGTGCGTTTTATATGGTTATTAGTATTAGTATTCGTATTATCTTATAATTTTTTGCCCCGTTTTTTATAGAAACATTAAATGACAAACAAATTAGTTTCATTAATTTAACATTTATTATTGAGAGCATCCAAGTTTGCCATTTTATTAAATTTTTAGTAATGCAATAGTTACTTTCCCTGGTAATTAGTTACTTTTATAAGGCTGTAACTCAGTTACTATATGTGATAAGTAACTAGTAACTATAACTAATTACTTTTTTAAAGTAACATGCCCAACACCGCAGAATACACAGAAAGGAGATCAAGAGGACCGCCGTCTCAGTATTGCATATTTGACTGAAAAGATCAACTATGGAAATAAAGGAGGAAGTGTATATATGAAGCAAAACATTCTTCCAGTAGGGAATGAGCAGGTGGAAAAGATCATGTTTTGGTCTATTACTACTGAAATCAAATGGATCCAAGCCAGTTTTTTTTGAGAAATTAATTTTACTGGAAATGGAAATACGATTTATCAGGTAAAATGTAATAACTAACTACTAGACCAAAACTATGTAGAGAATTTGGGATCCGACGTCTAAGACAATTGGTATATACGTGAAAAAGTAAAAAAAAAAAGTTTCTTTGTAAAATCCTGAAGAAAGGAGCGTTTAAGGGGTCTGGATGAGTCGAATGATAGGAATAGGTTCCCTGCAGATGTTCAATAATCAGAAGTTGTCATGACTTTCCACAGTAAGAGGAGAGAATGAGAATAATTGTAATAGGAGGTTGCCCACTGAACTAATTAGAAATGACATTTACAGCTGGAGATGAACAGATGGGCAAACTTGCAATAGGATATTAGCAAACGGAGACTTTACTGAGCAACGGTGGCTGGGTAGATGGCAAGCAGATAAGGTGAGCAGGATTCTTTGGCAATATGTTAAATCCAAGTCTGGCTACTGATTAGTTCCAGAAAATGTAATTAGTCCAGCCAACCAAGCGGCAGATACGCAGACAAAATTGAAAACAAAACAATATGCAAACCAACAACATCAGTCAGAAGCTGGCACTTCAGGAAGAACTGTCATCACTACTATTACATAAATGCATGTTTCGTAAAATATAAGCACTTTTGTTCATGCAGACTTAAATAAAATGAAGGTAGATGTGCTGTATGTAAAAGGTTTTTTGTGTACTCCAGCAAGACACTCACTTCAGGTTCTTATGGGAACAATAAGTGTATTGTAAGTTGCTCTGGATAAAAGTGTCAGCTAAACTACAACTGGACGGCTAACACAGAGCAAGTCCAGAGGAGCAATGCCAGCCGGTCATCATCCAGAGGTACACTCAGCTTCCTGGAACATGCACGTGTGATCGAGGTCAAGCAAGTGAGAGATGCAATGGTGGGCTCATGGCAGCATCGACTGCTGTGCAATAAAATCCATATGTGCCTAAGCAAGGCTGCCAGAAGAGCTGTTTTCTCTTGGTCACATGCTCCCATTGGGCTATTGGAAGCAGACTGATGAAAAGAGGCATGGGATTACATTAATTGAAGAGTCAGCAGTTCCTGCATCACGAAGCGCGTTTAAAAATGCTAATTTTTAGAACAATATTGTGTAGCAATGCACAAAGCATTAAATAAGAATCAAAAAATGTTTTAGCACATTTCCACATAGGTAAATACACTTTTGTGAAATGCTAACAGAGATAAAAAGGTTGTTACATGTAACTCAAGTTGAACTTGTTTTCGGGAACAGGGGGTCTGTTTTTGATCTCTCTCTCTCTCTTTTTTTTTCTCCAAGCTAAATGCTCGATTTTTTATCCAGAAAGTGTTTTTCTGATTTCATTCTTTCCAATGTTTTGAACTTTGTGGAGTGCTAAAACTTAAATGGATGAGATACTGTTAAAAGGCAGGCACATGGCGTAGTTCTGCAAAACAAATTAACAAATGTTTTACAAATCCGAAGCCAGGTTGGTAAAACTCAATCATATGCAATTCGGCTTGGCAGCCCTTAACAGATTTCTCCTTCAAATCCGTATAATCCAGTTTTAATATCCATTACCCAACCAGCTGTTATCGGTCAGTTCTCTCGCTGTCCGTTCTCTCGTTTCCACTCGCAATCTTGAGTATTTTTGCTGGAATCAAAGTAGCAGTGATTGTTTAGGAAACAAAGCCATGACATAAACTAAAGCAGGGCTTGCAATAGTTTTGGCTGTGATACGGTCTTCATGATTACACAGCCATAAAATGTTAATAACAGGAATCTAGAATACTTTTCAAAAACATTATACAATAAAATAGTAAAAAAAGCTCTCAGTCGAATCTTACATTTATTTTACACAAGAGAATGAGACATTTTGGTTGAACTGCACCCAAGAGGAGAGGAGATTGTGTATGTGTTTGACACTGATATGACTGGATGAAGGTATATATATATGAAATTACCGCTCAGCAATCTGAATTCAAGCATTAGTGATTCCCTGCTCGGATGCATGAGGAACATGTGACAGATGAAATCTGGTTTTCAGCTGTGATTGTGCAGAGCTCTACCATTCCCTAAGGACACTTGCCATAAATGCAGCATTATTTGTCGTGTGAATCCCTCCTCTAATTGTGTTCACCATCTGTCAAGACTGTCACTTATAAGAATGGATGTGAGATGACAGGATGTGGAAATATGGTGTTCTTTGGTCCTCAAATACAGACTCAATTTTTGAACTTTTCAAACTGCCTCAGGAGGTGCTTTAATACGCATGCAAGACCCAACTCGGCCAAATGTTAATGCATCTAGTTGTTCAGGCCACAAACATAAAAGTTAACTTCTCCCAAGTGGAATTATGTCAGCATGCAAACGTTTAAGAGTCCTGCTCAGATGAGCAAGCTACCATAGATGCGTGACAGAGAAACTGTAAAAGCAGTTAGACAAACAGACTAGATAGATGGAGTACATAACACCATCAAAAGAGTCAGAGAAACTGTAGAAATCTCTTTTTCTTTGTTGGGTGCCCCAATGGTCTCCGGACCCTCAGGCGACACTGCATCATTTATCACGATTTTGTTATTGACATTACTAAATGGGCCCAGGAATACTTTCAGAAACCATTATTGGTAAATCTGCCGCGCCATCTGCAGACGCCAACTTAAGGCCTGTTCACACCGGGACGAATATCGCGCACGAATATCGCCGACGTATAAAGGCGCCAATATGAGTGTGCACACACCGACGCGCAAAACACCAGGCGTAAAAGCGTAATTTTTTTAAAAACGCCTCGGACTCGTTTTTTTTATTTGATGCGCCGCGTTAAAAACGGTCCGACCAGTGAGATTAGTGTTTTTGTTCACATGACCGGAGCTGCTGAAGTT
>JAUCMS010000055.1:14695778-14714949 GCA_032357445.1 Enteromius radiatus
ACAGAATAAATAAACACAGCATAAACGCATATATTATGTTAAGAAAAACTTTTATTTTGGATGCGATTAATCGCGATGAATCATTTGACAGCTCTAATATTTATATTCATATAAATTATATGCATGTGTGTATTTATATATATGTAATAAATATACACAGTACACACATGTATATTATTATAGTATACATATATACTATAGTAACTAAAACTAAAATCAAAATTAAAACAAATGATAAAAACTAATTAAAAAAAACGTTAAGATTACAATGGAAAACATAAAAACCTAATAAAAATAACAGTATCTCCTCTATGATACTAAATTATCATTATAAGTAATTAAAAAACTAAAACTAAAAATATAAAACAGTATTTATTGCCACTCAAGTTGTTTCAACAAAATTCAATTACATAACTACATTAATAATATAGCTAACTTTCAAATTATTCAAGCATTTATCTTAGTTAAATAATCATTTGTAATATAATATAATATATACGTTTTAACATGGGTATGTGGAGTATATTTTGGACCAATGAAATTTGGTGGTGGGCGGAGCTACCATTTGATTCAACCAAAGACCACATTAATAAAACATTATTTATTGTTTTGTTTATGTTGGATTGGTAACAGTTTTTTTTTTTTTTTTATATTAATTAGTTACACTAAATTCTGCATTACAGAAAAAAATTACTATATATATGTATATATATATCTGCAGCAAATATATATACACCTGCAATACCGCATACATTATAATAATATACTCAAATTTCTTGTAGAAATACTGGCTACAACTGTCTTTTCAACCAAAGCCATCATCTTCACCTTCTTCCATTCCAGGTAGGTTATTACAGCTTTATCACAGCTCTTCTCACATGAACATCGAGTCCTGAGCTCTAGGGCACAGCCAGTTCTGTCCTGAATCACAACTGCTCCGCCATTTCTCACCTTTTTAATGACGGACTTTAAACGTTTTCACTTTCCTTCAAGCGGTCAATGTGTGTTCAATTACATCAGTTGTCTCTGCCGCCATCTTTGAGGAACACGATCAGAGCTCCATGTGCTGATGAGTGGAAGCAGAGATGTTCGGTTTAAGACGACATGACTCATGCTGTAAGACTATAAAACTGAAACAATCCACCAGGACTGAGAACATTTTACTGCGTCTCTAGTTAAGTGTTAGATAAAGTGTGATCTCAAAGTGGAACTATTGCTCAAAGTATTGGAAATCTTTCATTTAACGTACGGTAATCATCAGCAGACGATACAAAAGTCAACAGAATGGCATCAAGGCTGCTCAAAATCAATTATTGTCCATCTACTGTATGCGTTTTAGACATTCTGCAGCACAGGATGAATTTTACAGTTCATAAACTTAACGTACTGTTAAAAGTAGAAAAACATTTTTATTGCCTCCCTAAATTGACTTGTTTACATTACATTAATTAATGATAGTATAGCTAACTTTTTCAATCCTTCAAATATCATTATCTTAGTAAAACACATTCATAATATAAATGTTAACATGGGCATGTGGAGTTCTTACATAAATTGTACAATTTGTTGTTGTTGTTGTTTTTTAAAGAACATCTAATCCTGAATTATGAGACATAGTAAAAACCTTGTCGCAAACACCACTAATAATACAAAAAATGTAGTCTGTAAGATCTTTTGGTAACACTTCAGAATAGGGGGTCAGATTAATGCATTAGTTAAGCATTAATTAATGGTTAATTTGTTCACAATCATACTAGTAATTAATGATGAACTTAACATTTTAATCATTAATTACTAGTGTGTTTTTGCTCAACTAATGCTTAATTGTGAACAAATTAACCATTAATTAATGCTTAACTAATGCATTATTCTGACCCCCTATTCTGAAGTGTTACCAGATTTTTTATGCTTTTTAAAGACATTTCTTAAGTTTACCAAGGCTGCATTTATTAGATAAAAAATACAGTAAAATATTGTGAAATATTGCAATTTAAAATAATGTCTAAATACAGTATAAATGTAATTTATGTCTGTGATAAAAGCTGAATTTTCAGCATTATTTCACCAGTCTTCGGTGTCACGTGATCTCATAGAAATCCTTCTAATATGCTGTTTTGCTGCTCAGGGACATGCTTCATTATTATTAATGCTGAAAACATCTGCGCTGCTTATCATTTTTGTGGAAACAACGATAAATGTTTTCGTTTTTTTGGACTCTTTGATGAATAGAAAGTACAAAAGAACAGCACTTATTTGAATTAGAAATGTCTTTACTGTCACTTTTGATTATTTTAATGCACCTTTGCTGAACAGATTTACAGTTTACAAACTGCTTTATTACTGTAACAACATGGTAAAGTTACTGAGACCTTAGAAACAAAACAAAAACTGACTGGTTGCACTACATATCAGTCAAAAGATTACTTCTTGTCTAATCTTTTTACCAGGATATGCTGTAATGTGGACCAGACTTGATGCCTCTAGTCAAAGCCTGGTTACATGAGACTACACTGTGCTTAAAAACATCCTTCACTTACTGTGTAAATATACATTAGGGAAAACTGATTGAAAACAGATAATTCTCTTGCTGACAGGACTCATCAAACCTAAATAATACCTACTAGATGACCAGTGACAGACGTAATCAGGTCACTGTCAGTTATTCCACTGATCCAATATCATTCCCTTTAGTTCTGCATGAATACTTGTATTAAACGGCGAGTTTTCCGTTGACGTTACACCACAGAGTCGTGTTTCAAGAGCTGAGAGCACTTTAGATGGATCTCCACCTCCACAGAGAACTAATGACACAATCTATCTGTCAGTAAATCCAATAACAGTAGGCTGTCACTCAATACCTAGGTCCCGCCCCATTCTTGCCCCTCCACTCACCCTGGAGCTTTCCAGACCTGTCAATAACCCTTAAGACGAGGAGGAGGGGGGGGGGGGATTTTAGGAGGTGAAAGACAAATATCTCACTCAGCATGACACTGAGTGGTGGGCTTTCCCTCATGTACTGCATGACTAGATTAAAGCTCAAGACAGCATATATAATGGAGGAGTCAATAACTACAGCAGCTCAGAATACAGGCTTTCAGGTTGACAGAAACATAAGTAAACACCTCTGAGGCTGTTTATACAAGACTGGAATGATAAAGGTTAAAGTTCTGTAACTCGAACATGGTTGTGTGCCTATCAACCACTTAGGCTTAAAGGATATAGGGGGAATTGTGGTGGGTGGCGGGTGCTTTCAAAAAGCAATATGAACTCATCTGTCAGCCGAAAAGTACATCATTTTTCGAAGCTGTAAATAAAACAAAGATTATTGTAATGTTTTTTACCAAAAAATACTATTTCCGTCTTTCTCCTTGAAGATTCGGTGTTACTTGCCGTTTGAAATGTAGTAACTCAAATCGTGCAAAATTTCCGCACGTTGAACAATAAATGCGACCTCACCTTCTGCAAATCATGTTTACACACTGCTACCGAAATGTTATTCCATTCTAAAAAA
Organism: Enteromius radiatus; assembly: GCA_032357445.1. Lineage (NCBI taxonomy): Eukaryota > Metazoa > Chordata > Actinopteri > Cypriniformes > Cyprinidae > Enteromius > Enteromius radiatus. The sequence goes on from JAUCMS010000055.1 coordinate 14,699,290, forward strand.
AAAAACATACTCTGCATTTTCAGAGATGTTTTGAAAATCCTGAGCCAAATGCCGAAATCCAGAAGGGCGACTGTTAAGGTCAATCACTTTATCTTGCACTTTGAAGCGATAGGACAACAAAATCATTTAGTACCATTTTGCAATTTTTTTTTTCTTTTGCAATGATTGATTAATACACACCGGATGCACAAATAATGATATAACCTCACTTTTCATGATACAATCTACTGATGGATAAAAAGTCCTGCTCTAATAGTGAAAAAAAATCTGTTGAGTGCCCATCACAGCCCTAATTACACATTTTGAATTAAAACATAATGTCAACAAAAATCAGATTCGAAAAAATAACACTGCAAGGTATTGAAAATTTGGGTTGGGTTTAGACACAACAAGTCGATTTGATTCTTATTCACAAGCTTACAACTATATATATAAATATATATATTGATCACTTCATCTATTGACAATAAAGCATATAAAACCCATTATTTTTTCAAAATGTAAGCAGAAATCTTGTACAGACTCTTGAGTGTACAAAGTAATGATGCTTTCTTGTCACATACAGTGTGTAATATTCCATCTAGGAATGCACCGATCCGACTTTTTCAGTCCCGATACCGATGCCTGGGCTTGGTATATCTGTCGATACCCGATACCGATCTCCACACAGCCGATGTGTTCACACCAGACGCGAATGAAAATGCAATATGCATTAAGTCAATGCAAAGACGCGATTAGACAACTTGCAGCGCGATTCGCGCAAATTAAGCGTTCACTCTCTTTTTTAATAAACCACAGATTTGTGTTTTAAGCAACTACATTCTCGCCTGAAACACTCTTAAAACTGCATTTCAAGGCACAATAACAGCAATATTTAGAAATGTTTGCGGTTTTCCCCTCCACCAATGCAGAGACTGAAGCCATCTGACAGAAGCCCCTCTCATGACGTGAATTTGCGTCTGTTGTACGCGCGAATGAAGCGAGTAAACTCAAAATGTTCACGCGTCTGGTGTGAACGTACCATTAGGCTCGCTCCGCCTTGCTTATGCTCCAACTGTTCCAGTATGAGACACACGTGCTGCTAATGACTGACGTAGGATCTGCTGAGACCTATATTTACAGTACCTGGCTGCGACAGAGGAAGGAAAAAAAAAAAGGAAAGAAACTGGATCGGCCCGTGGATCTGTTCATTTTTCCGATCCCCAATCCAGCTACTAGGCAGATATCCGATCCTAATATTGGATCGGTGCACCCCTAATTACATCTACACATAATCAATATTCATCTAGTATGTTAATATTATGCATATAAACAAACATGCAAGAAACAATATTTATAAAGAATACAGTGCTGCATGGATGACATGGATTTTTGCAGGTCTATAACATTTTTCTGTAATACTTCTGAAATTTTGTCATGATGAACAAAACACAAACTTTTATTGTTCCAAAGTTGTGTTAAATTCTACAGTAATCTAAAATCCAATAGAAAAATCCCATTAGGACTGAACCAGGGTGATGCCAACTTCACAGCAGCTGTCTACAGTTTCTACACGATAATGACTCGATTACGTGCTGAAACTGAACACCAGCAAAATAGACAAAAGCTATGAGAGTCACACAACACTTGCATCACTTTTGAGTATTTCAGCACAAAAAATACAGTCACTGATGCTACAAAAGCACAGGCAAATAAGCTTCGCAATTCTGAGTGAATTGCCATCAAGACTTCTGTAAAATCCCATGCGAGCACAAATCTCTGCCCTTGAAGTTACAATCATTTAACCTCTAACCCTCATTTAAAGAGTTCTCAGACTGTCAACATGAGCGCACATGCCTCTTCACCCGCCTAAAACAGCATATATTTTATTTTCTTCCCAAGCCACAAGAGTGCGTGAATGATGTGCCCAGCAGAAAGCCTGTTTTCTTAAGTTTGATGCTGATGTCCTTTGAAGCCTGTTTTCTCATAGACAAGTCAGCGACACCCTAACTAGACGTGACATATTCTTGCTGAAATAGGGTCCCCAACAGGGCACTGCTTATTAATAGACATTTTTCACTTCAGCCAGTGCATTCCTCAAACACAAAGCCTCACTTTGAAGACTAGATGTATCGCAGCCTATAACTTAACATATCTGACATGTGAAAGACAGATTGAGCTTCGTAGGAGCATATTTTTTCAGTGTTTGAAAAAAACGGATTGCACACATGATGTTCGATACAGTTCAATCTGTACGTTCAATGACACAATAAACAGGCTATTTTTTGCAGGCAGTGATGTGTGGGATGTTAATACATTGTAATAATACAGTAATAACAGTCCTCACCGTCTGTCTGCCAACAGGGTTTCTGTTAGTTGAGTATTTCAGCTTAACCTCTGGCCTCGCTCTTTGATGAGCTCACAAGGGTGTGTTCACCGTATCTCTCAACTAGTCTTTATTAAGAACTCTAAAACCCTAAGGCTTTTAAAAAAAGGTCCCGTTTTGAGACTTAATTAAACTAAACAATGTTTAATTACACAACAACAACAACTTTAATTGAATATATATAGTTAAGGGCTGCACGATTTTGAGATAAAACCTAATTGTGTTTTTTCTGACACATTGCGATTGCGATGCAATTTTCGATACTTTTAAGTGCATAAAACCTAAAGTTACTTTTACGACACCGAGGGTTAAATATCGACATATTTTACATCTAGCACTCTTTTGCTCCACGTCGTTCTTCGCGAATCCAAAATAAGTCCAAACAGCTGAAGTACCACCCTTCTTGTTAACCAAGTGCTCCCCCGCTTCCTCTCCCGTCACCAAGAAGTGCCTTCGGCCATTTCTGCGCAGTTACAAGCTTTCTCTATTCTTTTTCTGCTGCTGATAGAAAGCCGGTGCGCTGCATACAACCTTGTTTCCATTGCCATTTCTAATTGGCCAGCAAGCCCGGAACACGAGATTCGACCATTTTGATTGGCTAATAGGTTTGTCACTCAAATGTCAGAGGCGGGGGACTCCTGAGGTTAGGTTACTGCAGGAGTTAAAACCTCAATATCGATGCGAAAAAGGTTAATCGTGCAGCCCTAATATATATATATATATATATATATATTCACACACACACAACTCATTTTTAATTGTATACACACACACACACTCATGCACACATACAACAACTCATTTGAACTGAATACACACACACACACAAACTGGGATTAGTACTTAAAAAATCGAATAAATTAAGTAATTATCAATTTATTAATGTTAAAAAAAACAAGAGAAAGACTTTAAAGCTTTAATTTTATTCTTTAATATATGTAACGTAACTTAAAATGCATAAAAAATTAATTTGTTGTAATATTTGACTATTAAATATATATTTATTATTACATTTAATGTGAACTTTTAAAAAAAAAAATTAATCCATTAAAAAATGTTCCATTTGTCTATATATACACACACATACACACATTTAGCTACACCTATTTAAATTTGATCTTTTGAATTAAGAATTTATTTTTAGATTTTTACGGTTAAAAATACGGTAAAAAATAAATAACTAAAATAACTAAACCTACATTGGCCTACATATATTTAATGGCAGAGTAATACCAATACTAGAAGAGTTCATTTGTACAATCACTGCGGTCTGTGTCATAAAATAAAATCCTTTGAACTTGCCATGGCCGGAACAAAATATGTAAATAAATGTAAAACACATAATCTTTATTTATCAGACCCACGCCAGACAGATGAATCAGCCCACCTGGGAATCCTGCCGGCTCTCCAGATGTCCAATCTGTTGCGATCTGCAGGCCAGATCCAAATGAAAAAGAGCGCGAGTGTCTCCCTAAAACACAGAAAAAAGAACTTAAATTAATATTTTCCTCCATTAATCAGTTGGAGATTTTTATTTTTTATTTGCAAATAAAACAAAACAGCAGCACTATGATAACGACTGCCAAAAATGGAAAGGATTACAGTGCTCTGATCTGTATTTACAGATCAAATACTGTATGCTAATACAAATACATTTGGCGCCAATGAACTGCAAGAATCGTATGTTTGATCACCAATGCCCATCCTGATGCAATGCGTGGAAATGCAGCATGTTTAAAACCTATAACAAAGCACGCACACTTAGATTTCTAAAAATAACTGGCATAGAATAACATGATGCTGAGAAAATAATAATAAACTATTTCTTTTTTGCAAAGCTGCTTTACAGCTAAATTGTTTCATAATTGAATATTTCACACAATTAGCAGTGTTTACTAATGTAAAGCTGCTTTGAAACAATCTGTATTGTATAAGGTGATATATAAATAAATGTGGTTCGACCTTTATGTATAGACTATAAACAAAATTTGTAGATATGACCCATAAAAATGTATTTTCATTGACGTAACCTGATGTTTATTTTAAGCTTAGCCTTTAAAACTTTGTTTACTGATTCAAAATACGTTCTTTTTGTACAAGCCTTTTGCACAAGCCGAAGACAATAATGTTTTACCTCATTCATTAATGTAAGTGTAATTTTAAACTGTGTTATGCATTATGAAGCCAATGTTTTCCTTTACGCCAAAATGTTTTGAAACTGTAGAAGTCTGAGTGTCCTTTCTGGCTCTGAAGTTTTTTAAAGTCCTTTTGTGGCTTCCAAACCCCATGTCTCTGGCCTATACTCACACTCTATTTATGCAAGAAAATGAAGTTGAACACTTGGCCCCTCCTAAATCCGTAAACTACAATTAAGCTAAATTCCAAGTTTATTTCCAAATGCTGTCCTTGTTCCAGACCATGTGAGAGGCTCGAGTCTAAAATTATAACACTTTGGGTCAGGCAGCCTTTGGGTCAGCCAATTCCTCTATCATCTTTCCTTCTACGCCGGTTTTCGGAGTCTGAGAAGTGGTTAAACATACTTGTGTCATCTGTCACGGGCAGACACTCGAGAACTTGATTTGAAATACATATATACACATGAGGTGATCGCATCTGGCATCGGTCCGCAGTACGGTCTTCTATCAGCGAGAACGTCTTGGGTTTTGATTGACAGGCGTGAAATTGGGAATCATTGTCAATGTGTCATTTCACAGAAATGTTGTCTTTCCTATGGCAGAAAATAAGATTTGCATCTGACAGGGGAGGAAGGGAGCGTGAGGCCTAGATTATGGCTTCATCGCTGTGGTCGGAGAGGACAGTTGTGTGAAGGCGAAGCGTACATGTGCCGTCACAGTCACACTGTCTGGTACAGTAAATTATACGGATTTCCAAAATATATGTATTATGGCTATGGCTAGGTTTTTAATTGTACAATTTTTTTTGAATGAAACACACTTATGTGTTGACCGCAAAACCAGTCAACAAAAACAACAAAAAAATTTGCATTCTAATGAGTTATAAAACAGGTGTCTGGGAGTACTTGGAGTACTCTCCTAAAGGCAAAGCTCTCCCAAAAATGAAAATTAGTGCATAAATACAAATATGACACCGGCTTCTCGAAGTATGACGTAAGCTGCATTCGTAACGTAAGCTCAGAAGAGAACAGACAGTGATTTGTCAGTTCATAATTGAAAAAAATATAAACATTGTTGTTACAAAAACCCATAAATCTGCTTCAGAAGACATGTGTTAACCCCCCTGAGGGGTATAAGTTAGTTGTACCTATATGCGATTTATAGAGCTTCAAAATAATTGCCACTACCAAGCTTGAAAGAGCAAGAATACATTTTTAAAAACGTCAGAAAAAAGAAAGTCATGTATACCTAGGATGGCTTGGGGGTGAGTAATTCATGATCAATTTTGGGTGATCTATTCCTTTTAAGATAGTGCTCCTAATCTCAGTTTGTTACCTATAGAAAACACACCTGTCCAGAGACGTAATCCATCAATCAGATTCCAAACTCTACACCGTCAAGAGCTGTCCAAGGATGTCAGGGACTGTAGACCTACACAAAGCTGGAATGGGCTACAAGACCATTGCCAAGCTGCTTGGTGAGACGGTGACAACAGTTGGTGTGATTATTCGCAAATAGAAGAAACACAAAATAACTGTTAATTTCCCTCGGTTTGGGGCTCCATGCAAGATCTCTCCTTGTGGAGTTTCAATGATCCTGAAAACGGTAAGGAATCAGTGCAGGAGAATCGTTTTAATGATCTCAATCAGCTGGGACCCTAGTCATCAAGAAAACAACTGGTAACGCTATGCCATGGAGGACTGAAATACTGCCCACAAGGTCCCCCTGCTCAGGAAAGCCTGTCTGAAGTTTGATGACGCACATCTGAATGATTCAGAGAAGTGGGTGAAAGTGCTGCGGTCAGATGAAACCAAAATCCAGCTCTCTGGCGTCAACTCAACTCGCCGTTTTTGGAGGAGGAGGAATGCTGCCATGGATGGGCCATGTGCCGTCTGGGCCGGGGCACTGAAAATAGGTCACGGATGGGTATTCCAGCATGATAATGACCCTAAACATATGACCAAGTCACTAAAGAAGTACTGTGTGTGTGTGTGTGTGTGTGTGTGTAGTCAGTGGCAAGAAAGCAAACTGCAAATAATATGATTCAGATACGTGATCTCATATCTACCCATCAAAGCATTCACACTCAAAAGGCTTTTGAGCAACAGCAGAAAACAGTTTTACCCTTTTTGAGCACACCCCAAGTTTTTACAAAGTTTCCATTCAATTGTGTCGTTTTATTGCTTTATTCTTTCCTTTTACGATGTTTACTGTTTATTCTGCATCTGCATTAGGCTCTGAACCTCCCACAATCTCTCTTACGCCTTCCGGAAGGAATTTATGAGACCAGAGGTTCATGTGCAGCACCGTCATTCCTACAGACATAAGACAGGGGCGGCAGTTGCCCTGGAGATTAATTACGCCTAACCAAGAGGGCAAACCTTCGTAGTGAAGATTCTTGTGCTGTAATCAATTGGAAATCAAAGAGCTCTGAGATCAAAAAATGAAACACGATACTTCTACGTGTCGTGCTGTAATCCACATTGTATGCTGCAAGTCTTGCTTAATCCCATGCAGGTTCATAACAAAACCACATGTGGCACAAACCTGCAAAGATCTGAGAATGATGGAGAGCAAGTGGAAGAGAAGACAGGATGGATGGACAGAGCAACAGACAGACAGAAAAATAGACATGAAATGGGCAGAAAGACACAGACGGATCAGGATAAAGAAGAGAAGCCGAAACAGAGTTAGATACACAGACAAAAAAACTAGGGATGCGCCGATCCAACTTTTTCAGTCCCGATACCGATGCCTGGGCTTTGTATATCTGTCGATACCGATCCGATACCATGAAGTATCTCCACACAGCCGACTCTGACGCGCGAAACGCTCAAGCTGCGTTCACACCGGACGCGAATGAAGTGTCAAGCGCGAGTTATCCTGCGGCGCGATTTGCGCCAATTAAACCGCGCAATTCTCGTGTTTGACGCGAGCTCGCTCCGTGTTGCTTATGCTCCAACTGTTCCAGCATGTGACACACGTGCTGCTAATGAATGAGGTAGGATCTGCTGCGACGCTGAGACCTATATTTACAGTACCTGGCTGCGACGGAGGAAGAAGAAAAAAAAGAGGGAAAAAACTGCTATTATCCAGCTATTTTTTCAATATCGAGGCCGATATCCGATCCTAATATCGGATCGGTGCACCCCTAAAAAAAAAAACGTACTCACAAACAAAGACTGACCCAGACTGAACTGGGAATTCCTGCCCTAAAAACGGCCATAAAACAAAAACGCTGAAACATCCATTAGTCAAGTCAGACATATGTGGTAAGTGATTCCCTCACAGAAAGAAGAACAGACGATGAAGGGGGCATGTTTTCTATCTCTTGGAAACTGTCTGAAATAAATTAACCGGCTAAGATGACTAGACAATTACTTGGACGGGATTAACCACTTCAAACAAAAGATTGCAAACAGGTTACAGGTTTTCAGACGTGAACGATTTGAATCATTCATTCAGTGCTTTCCTGCCAAAAATGAACACCGTGCATCTCTCAACGCTTTCGGCAGGCAATTCAAGCCACACAGATGCGGTTAGATAAACTGAATTTGATTGGTCCTGATATATAACCTTGTGGTACTCCTCTGACTAAAGGAACACGTGCGTCATGCTGTCTGGAATCACCCCCCTTACTGCACTGATGACTCATTCCCAGAGTAATTCCCACAATCGCAGATCATGCACATTACTAAGTGTGTGGAAGCATGAGAATTCCCAGAATTGTTTCGTAATCCCAATGTTTCTGCTTGTTTTTGCCCATTTTTAACAAACTACCAAACGTGGCATTATAGGTCTCATTTAGGCTGTATAATACATTATAATAAATTACATAATAAATATTGATGAGCCCACCACTGTTTTAAAACGGATTTACAGATATGGGGTCACAAAGAAAGAGAAAATGCGCTCAGTAAACACACCAGCTTGCACCTTTCTATTCATTAACATTTGTATGCATTGTTATGCTTCGGCTTGCGTGTTGACTCTGCATCAAACAACCTCCTATTCAGTCTGGATGAAAAGGCAGAGGCAGGAGACATGTGAAAGTAAACATGAACCTCGGGAAGCTTTGTTAAAATGCAAAAATAAACAGCTGTTTAGCCATCAATCACTGGGATGAAAAGAATCAGGAAGTGTATGCCACTTCCTGAGGTGAATCCTGAAGTCCCCAGTTTTTTACCATAAATAGTAAATATACAGCATTTACTGCATGTGCTTAAATTAATAAATTAAATTGTAAAATATATTCAAAAAGAGCAAAGGTATTTTCAACTTTAATGCTATTTTTAATAAAGCAGATTTTTTGCAGCCTTGATGAACACAAGAGGCTTTTTTTGCTTCTTGCTGAGCCCAAAGTAACAGTATACTGTATATAGTTGGTTGTTACAGTATGTTATTGACCAATTCTTGACTTTACAGGTTTTAAACGGCAAGTTTACTCAACTCCGGGGAGTAAATTAAATCATAAATGTCAAACAAAATTCAGGATTATTGTGAAACATCCAGGGCCAGATGCATTACAAAAATGTGTGTGTGTGAGAGAACGCACCTCTCTGTAAGCAAAAGAGTCACTGACAGATTTAACGCAATGCTTATTCCTCAAAGAGTTTATTTTAAACAGGGAATACTGAATCACAAAGAGAGGAATGCATTCTTTGAAACACGCGAATAAAAGAAAGTGGGTGAGAGGACTGGGAAACAGATGAATAAAAGACGTCTGAATCACTTTTCGGCCACAGACATAAACAAATAGAGAACAGTTGCCTGTAGTCGTCCTCTCACAAACCCGAATCTACCTGCTTTCTCTCCCAAAGCGTCGTAATCTGTAGCTAGATGTTACTCACCGAACAGTTATAGCTCCGCAGAGATCAAATGAGGAAACGGTGGATTCATAGACCTATTCCAAGCGTTTACAAATATGAGTAAGGCTTCAGTCATCTCTGCTGACTCACTGTCTGAGAACATCGAGTTATCTGGTGACTTCCACCAAACAACAGACTTTTTCCACCCGTTTGGTACTCTGTATGTCAGTATGTCAGGGGCAGTTGGATAAAGGGTGGGGAAAAAAACAGCAGAACGTCCAGTAAGAGATGACTGGAACGAAAACTAATAGTTGGCCAGCTTTCCAAATAGAGATCCATTATGGATTACGTTCGTATAAACATCTGTCTGGAAACAGAAAGGTCAGTTGAATAACTCCATATTGTACGGCTTACAGGAAGTGATGCTTATTCTGGAAAATGATACTTGCCTTTAAAATTAAAATCAATTAACAACATATTTTACACATGTAAACGGGCATGTGTGTGTGTGTAGTGATCTTCCCATAAACTGGGCCCTGGAATGTGCTGTCCACTATATATGAATATATGTTTTTTTTCATTCAACAAGAAGAATAGTAGGTCAAGACTACCGATTTTATCAATTGGGAATTCACTGGATTGGAAAAAGTGGGCGTTTTGAGAAAGCAGCCGAGTGATTGGAAGGAAAAAAGTTGGATTGATGACATCAGGGTCAATTTCACGCTCCCGTTACAACAAATTGCTGAAATTCAGTTTGAATCTTTCAGGTTGCATAATGTATTCCCGATAGAACATGTAATCCCGGTGAAAACAGTTGGAACGGTACGTGAGTATCTGCGTATATTGGACACGTTTCCTCTTGTACCGTGCACAAGGGCTGACAATCGTGCGCCAAATCGAAAACGTCACATGCTCATTTGTTTCCAGATCACGCTTGAGGTCCATCCGTCAGCGCTGCTTGCAGATATGCCAATGTAAAAACAGCAAAAAAGGCCTTCTGTGATAAACTGTTTCCACTTATTGTTAAAAGGACTGAGGATTTTGGAGGATTCCAGAAGGGTCTTAATACCCTCTGAATTGCTTTGACTTCTTTAATCTCTCCTAACTCGCAGCAGAGCCTCTGAACACCGTCATCCAGCGGTGCTGCTTTCAGAGACCTGCGTTATCCCTCACGCTGTCAGTCGCTCAACCCCTCAGCTTTCAGAGGCTTTTTCCAAGGTCTTATCCCAAGAACTCAAAAACGGTTTGTTTATTCAGAGTCCAAGGTCCCCCAGATGAAGCACGACAGGTTCGGTGGAGAATCTGAGATTGGTCAAAGTGATAATCACAGACCTGGTTTTGATTAACTGAGCAGCCTACAAAGGCATCGCAGGCCGTATTTCATGTGCAAATGAAAACATTGCTGCGAGGGATAGATGTACAGTTCCTTTAATACAGCGCACTGACATAAGGCCCACTTTTGATGTTTTTGCCCACTGCAAAAGACACATCTGTTATATTGTGGGGGCTGAATGATTGGCAACAAGGTAAATAACCCTATATCCATTGATCAAATCTAATTTTATTAAATATACACTGATTAAGTTCCAATAGTTCCTGACATGAAATCTGTTCCAAAACTATTATACTATAACTATAACAAAGTTTGACACATCAAGTCTTTTGACTCTAAAACTGATGAAGTAATCATTATCTAGTTTTATATAAAACTACACTTTAGGGCTGCACGATAAATCAACATGAAATTGTAATCACGATTAGGCAGAAATGGTGTTTGTCAAGTGTATCTTTCAGGGAAGCATTTCTTCTTAAGATACATAAGTGAGAGATTTTGTCTTTTGTTGTTTGCTTAACATGATTGACAGACAGCGGGAATATTAAACTGCTGTCACTTTAAGAGCCGCCCGGATCAATGTACTGTTACACTTGTGTTTTCTTTCTCAACTGATTGCTTTCACTTAAGACCTAAATTACAGTGTTTACGAGGATACTTGGAAAGATGGGAATTTTGACAAGTGTGTTTAACCGTTCAACGCCTACATAACATCAAAAATACGTTCAATACACATGTTTGCGTGAGAAATGTTCGCTGTTTACTGCGTTTCAATGTCATAAAATCACTTGCTTTTAAACAGCAATGTTTAAAAATGAGTCCGAACGATACGTTTCCGTGACCATGGAGACCTGGTATATCACCCACCCAACCTGTCCTCCAACCAATACGTCCCAAATCCCTAAAATACAACCCATCCGAGCATATGCTCCTTCGAGTGCACCTTCATCCATGCCTATTCCCAATTTTCCAAGGTCAATACGTTTCGTACAATTTTTATCACAAGTACTAGTTCATTTATAAACTGCCAGGTGGTGCAGATTTTGAATAATTAATTAATTCAAAGCACGGTTAATAATATTAATATCTACCTATCTATCTTTTGGTTATCTAAACTGAATGTACCTTGGCGTGGTTGAATAATAAGAGTTGAGTACATGGACATAACATACTGTGAGTCTCAAACACCATCGTTTCCTACTTCTTATAGAAATCAAGTGTCCAAATAAGGCACCTTTAAAGAAAAAGACTGCCAATGGCAGACTGTGTTAATTCTACTCACTTCCAGAACCAGCCCAGGGTGCTCACTAGGTTTTGAAACAATGACAGATGAACCAGAAAAACAAAACGACTGATTTACAGTAACTTCTTTAAACGACAAACCCCATCAAGCTGACTATGTACTGCCTACTAGTCACTCAAGCCCTGTGACCCAGATTCCCTGTTGTTGTCAAAACACTTTGTTCTCATGTAACTCCGCAAGACTGTGAGAAAACCGGACATGTTCTGAAAGACAGCACAGATCCGGAGACTCTCACACACTTTGTGTTTAAAAAACAGCTTCTTAATCTTGAGCCAAACAGACGGTCTGTCCAAAAATGTGCACAAGGGCAAAATTAAACATCATTGCCAGGAACTAGGTCAGAAGAGCAGCATTTTTTTGTGAATGAAGCAACTCCGCTGGGTAAAGACAGTCACCAAAAACACACGACCTCCCCTGTGCCGTCTGACTCACACCATTAATGATAAAAACACACGGGCGTGACAAAATGTACTACATGCTGCAGTCTGAGCTCACTAATTACTGATCTACTCAAGCTGCAACACTTATTGTGGGTGGTGTAGTGGTTACGGATTAGAGCTGCTAACTCAGAAGTTAAAGGATTGAACTTCAGCAGAAGCTCTCAAGGCTCGCTCATTCTCTCTGTCTGACATCTGCATAATTGGCGTGAACTGACTTGCTCTCTTTAAAGTTGACTGATTATTATTTATGCTATCATTTATTAGGCGCGTTTGGCAGATAAATTGGAAACAGTTACGTTTTGTTGAAGGAATGGAGTTTTTACCCTATGGGGCACTGGCTGTGATCTGGCCTTTCCTGGCCTCGTGAGTCAATCTTACCCCCAGCTTGAAGAAAACAAGGTTTTTTTTTTTAAAAAAAAAACTGCAACAGTGGTGGTGCTCACAAGATACAGTTTTAATGCCCTTGAGTACAAACCTTTTTATCTTTTTTAATTAACAATATAATACGTGTGGGTCTTGACCTGACCTATGGTAAAAGGATAAGAAAATTACTTTAATTTCTGGGAAATGTACATCTTTTCTTACAAATATCTTTGTAACGCAATGTAATAAACATGCACAGTTAGGGAGCTCTCTATCTCTGCATTGACAGGATTCATAGCGCACTTCAATAACTCACTACAGCCTTAACAGTGAAGAGAGAAGCTCCTCTATTTACTGATTAACACACTCAATCCTGAGCCAAAACTATTTTACTTACTTTACAGGAAAAATGATTTGGCTTGTTTCCTCACGGCGCCCAAGCACTTCCCCACAAGTACAAGGATTTTCCCATCTTAGTGGGGACACTTTGTCTGCATAATGTAGGATACCTGATCCACACACACAAACGGAAAACGCATTTATTACAGAGTTTGTAAATCAATAAGAAACCAAGGGAAAAGTAGAAAAAAGGAAAAGTTACCAAGACCAATTATTGAGAGAAAATGGATGTTTGGCATCCAAATGGTCTTTCAGAATGCTATTTTTCTTTTTCTCTCCAAGTTTAAGCAAGAATAGCCAGACACTTCACAGGAAAGTGCACAAAACTGCAGCCTCAAGATTCACCACAAGCTTGAATCAGCACCTCTCTGACCCAGTCTCAACAAATACTGAGCGCCGTGGACATCACAAACCTGGAATTTTTTGGCGGAGTTGCTCTCTGAAAACCGCCTGTATCCAAAACCCGGCCTGCAAAGATGTATCACCTGGTGTACAGAGCAGAAAAAGTAGATCCCTGAGCAATGGAAAAAGTAAGCAGTCTAATGAGTCATCACTCACACTATTTCCTTTCCTAGACAGGTTTGTGCTTGGAGATTTGCAAAGGATACCTTTGACAAAAAAATGTCTTTTGCCAGCTGTTGGCAGATTGAATTCTACCTCCATTGTGTTTCAAAGAATGAAGAGGATTTTCTCTTGAAGTACGGTGTGAGAACTTACTCACTTCAAAACATGAATGACAGGGCTCCAGCTGGACAGAAGCTGTGAGGCCTACTACTTTAGTCCAAAAGTCACTATAAACCTATTTATCAACACAATCTTTTGCAATTTAGGACAAGATGCAACATTTTAAGAAGCAACACATATCAAGTGAAGCAAATTAGTCGCAAATTGTTTGAAAAGAGATATCTGTTTGTCTTTATGCAAGTTATGCTAGCATTAGCAGTCACGTAAACCAGGGGCGGATTATAGGTCGGGGGGGGGGGGCCCTGAGCAAAGCATTTGCGTGGGCCCCTGGGACAGCACAAAGTTCGCAAAACGTTTGTGTGAATTAACTTGGTAAACACCTTATTAATAAAGTATACACCATTTACAGACCAGCAGAATATGAACACAATGCTAATATATCTTATGTTAAGCATTTATCTATTTCATTTATTTTCTGTGTGATGAAAGCGCTTAAATTCAGTGCACTGCATTCATCTTCCAGGTCCATCTGCTTGCCCATTTGTATTTTTAATCATCTGAATGCTAGATGTGTTTTGTTTTTGTTTTTTTAATGGCTGTCTCCTCCCACTAAGCACTCACTCAACTCAGCACGTTGTGTTCATATTCTGGGGTATATTGTGCTTGTCTGGTATGCTTTATTAATAAGGTGTTTACTGAACCTGGTCCTTCTAACTGTTTTAAGACAAATTACTTGTACTTTAGAAGTAATGAAACCATAGCCTGACTCCACCTGTACATTGGCCTGCCAATGTAATACAAATAATACAAATTAATGTCTGTAATCATTTATATAGGCTAAATATTAATCCATACAAATTACACATTGTAATCATTTTCAGTGGTTCATTTCTGATTATCTTTTTTATCATATATGGCCATTATAAAAGAAAAAGTAGTGAGAAATCACTATTTTCTAGTGTTGCAGTAGCGTTGCTATGCGTGCGATGTGAAATAGGCCTTACTTTCAGAGTATGCTCTGCCCTCACCCTGACCTCAAAACCGAGCAGCACCATCCAGCTCTACACAGCATGTGTACTGTCTGTTCTTAAAGCATCTGCGCCTCTTTTATTTGCCCATCAACGCCTCAGAACTCTGACCTCTTCAAAAAGATTCTCAGCTTACACCCTAACCTCAAACACCATCAGGCCCTCAGACTCGGGAGGGCTTTTTCTCAGTTGTCTGCACCTCTTGAGTAATGTCTGATAGTAGCAGATAGCGACGGGCCTAAATGAGTGTTAACAGTCTCGCAGTTCAAGCACACTTCCCTGCGGACTTGTATCAGGGTCTGAGAGTGAGAATGAATGTGTTCAAGGTCTACGAAGTTAATATGCCTGCAGGGGATAAGGATGCTGGGAATCGCCAGTGTTCGGGTGGAAAGAAAGCATGTGTGTTTGTGAAAGACTGATAGAGAGAAAGAGGGCAGACAGAGAGAGAAAGTTGATTTGTGCGTGTTTATGTAAGAGTGCAGGAGGCTATTGAGTTATTGTAATGGAGCCCTGAAAGAATGAGTGTGTATCAGTGTTGGAGAAGATATTGTAAAACTGTTACCCGACTCATAATTTAAAGCAGTAAAGTAGTCAAGCTCCACTTCAGAAAAGTAGTTTTAAATATAAAACTGAGATTATATACAGTCAGAGTACAACTAATGCTAATTATTAATGATCAGTCAATGCACATCATTTTGTGTCAGTGCAACCTTTAAAGGTGCCCTAGAATGCATTGAGAGAATATTTTCAATTGTTGTCTGATATGTACATAGAAGGTATGTAGCTTAGGTAAGGGGAAAAA